>PVIU01019995.1:0-34937 GCA_004026605.1 Ondatra zibethicus
CCATCTCTCCAGCCTTGATATTTTTCCTTTTTCTTTTTATTTGTGTATGTGTGCACATACCTTTGTGTGTGAGTATGGGCATATGTGGAAGTCAGAGGACAGCCTTGAGTGTTGGTCCTTGCCTTCCATCTTGTTTGCTGCTGTATAGGATAAAATGCTGGCCTGTGAGTTCCCCAGGATTCACCTGTTTCCATGAACCATCACATTGCAGGAGTGCTGGACTTATAGACAGGAACAACCATGTCTGGCTTTTCATGGGGGCTCTCGGTTGCTGACCTTGGGTGGTCATGCTTGAAGGTCAAATGCTTCACCCAGTGAGCTATGTTCCCAGTGCTCTCACGCTCCCCCCCCCCCCCGTGTCTGTGTACACATGAGTGGGTGCTGCTGATCGCAAGACTGGAGGAGTGCATTGGATGTCTTGGAGAAGGAGTTACAGGTGGCTGTGAGCCACCTGACTTGGGAGTTGGGGCCTGAACTCTGGTCCTTTATGAGAGCAGCAGTGTTGTCAACCACTGAGCACCACTCATCTCCTAGGGTCTCTATTATGCAGAGAGATCCTGGGACTCCATTTGTAGCTAGGCTGGCACTGAGCTTGCAGAAATCTCATCTGGATTAAAGACGTGTGTGAACATTTCCAGATTCTTTTTTATAATGATTTATGTGTTTTGATGTTTTGCCTGCATATATGTCTCTGTGAGGGTATTGGATCCCCTGGAACTGGAGTTACAGATAGTTGTGGGCTGCCATGTGGGTCCTGGGAATTGAACCAAGGGCCTTTGAAAGAACACCCAGTGCTCTTAACCTCTGAGCCATTTCTCCAGCCCCTCTTTCTTTCTTTTTTTTTTTTTTAATGGTATTTTCAAACTTATTTTTGGGTGCTGAGTCTGCTGTTTAATGTTTAAATTACTAGTTTGTTAGAAAAGTTTGTGATTTCTTTTTCTCAGAAAGAGCTATAAGCTGAAAATACTAAAATTTGACTTGGAAGCGTAAATGAAGTCATGATTTTTAAAAAATTATGAATCTTAAAGTATTAGTAATATGCTTTCTTTTCTTTTCTTAAATATTTATTTATTATATATACAATATTCTGTCTGCATGCATGCCTGCAAGCCAGAAGAGGGCACCAGACCTCACTACAGAAGGTTGTGAGCCACCATGTGGTTGCTGGGAATTGAACTCAGGACCTTTGGAAGAGCAGGCAATGCTCTTAACCTCTGAGCCATCTCTCCAGCCCAGCCCAGTGCTTTCTTTTCATTTATGATGTGTGTAAGATATATGTGAATGCCCAGGTGTACATGTAAAGGTCAGAGGTCAACTTTGAATCTGGTTCTGTCCATGGGTTCTGAGGGCTGAACTCAGGTTGCCAGGCTTGCAAGGCAAGAGACTTTGCTTACTGATCCATCTTGACTGCCCTCATGTACTTTATTTTCAAAATGAATGTAAATAACAGATTTTGCAGCAGTGAAGCAGTAATGTGTTTGGTTTCAGACGGAAGACCAAAACACTCACTCAGTGTACATTGGTTTGAGTGATTCTGCATTTATGGACTTGTTTAACAGTGCTAAAATAAAATTTGTAATTAAATGTAATTAGAAACCTCATGATAGAATCCTAGGTAGTAATTTAATGCTTTAGTCTGTCCAAGATTAGTTGTATGTCTTTAACATTAAGCATTGAGTTCATTTTGAACTCTCCACAGTTTATGAGCTGCTTTTTAATTATTTATTCATTATTGGATGTTGGGTCTGTGTGCCGTAGTGCAAATGTGAGGTCAGAAGACGGCTTCATTGAGTCCGTTCCCTCTTTCCTAATTTACTTGTGTTTTCGAGTTTGAACTCAGGTCACCAGGTTTGTGAGACAAGTGTTTTTACCCATGAGTTGAATCCCTGGTGGCTACTAACTGTTTAACTGTGTAGAACAAAAAAAAAAAAGGGGGGGGTGAAATAAAGATCCAAGTGATGCATTTTGCTTTGACTAAGATAACTTTGAGCATTTGTATCAGTATGTAATGTTTTTAAAAACAAGTTTCTAAAACTAACTTATTTAAGGTGTATGGGTGGTTTGCCTGCATGTGTATTGGCATATGTTCCAGGTACCATGGAACTGGAGTTACAGGCAATTGTGAGCTGCCATGTAGGCGCTGGGAATTGAACCCGGGGCCTCTGGAAGAACAGTCAACACTCTTTCCAGACCTGCCGTGAGGGTGCTGGAAGTGCAGCCAGTGCTCTTCACAGCTGAGCCATCCCTCCAGCCCCACAAGTTTTGTTTTGAGACAGGGTCTCTCTACATAGCCCTGGCTGTCCTCGAACTTACTATGTAGACCAGGCTAGCCTCAAACTCAAAGAGATCTGCCTGCCTCTGCTGGGATTAGAGGCCTGTGCTACCATGCCCAGCCTTAAAGTTTTAATTTTGATACTCTTAAGTAACAAACAAAGGTGAGTTTCCCCAAATGATTTAGTTAAACACAAAGTTTTAGCTGCCTAAGAACTTTTAGTGAATTTTAATTTGGTTTGCATACCTGTCTTATTTGCTTTTCTATGCTGTGATAAAGCATTATGACCAAGGCAACTTATAAAAGAAAGTATTTAATTTGGGACTTACACTTTCAGAGGGTTAGAGTCTATGATGAACAAAGGCAGGAAGAGCTGAGAGGTCACACCTTGACCCACAGGCCGGAGCAGATGTGAATCTTCTAAACTGTCAGAGTCCAGTGACACACCTCCTCCAATAAGGCCACACCTCCTAATCCTTCCCAAACAGTTCCACCAACTGGGGACTATGGGCCCAGTCTCATTCACACCACCGCACCTACTGTCACCTAGTTGTCTGAATTCATTAAAAGACTATTACAGGAATTGTGATAAAGTAGCCTCAAAATAGCTAAACTTAATACTTGAGCTCTTCAGTTAAATTTGAAATGCTAAACTTCTTAAAATCTGAAGTATAAATTTGAGTATATTTATTTCTAGTTTAAAAATGAAAGATTATTCTCTTACTGAACTTGAACAAAGCATCAATACACTGTCATCTAGAAAGGGACTGAATTTTAAAGTTACTGATACTGATAGTGTGAACCTAATGCTTATTTTCAGTTTCATGACTTGTGTGTGTGTGTGTGTGTATAGTTTTTGTTTTGTTTTTTGAAACAGGATTTCTTTGTGTAACAGTCCTAGCTGTTCTGGAACTAACTCTTGTAGACCAGGCTGATCTTGAACGCACAAAGATCCACTTGCCTCTGCTTCCCGAGTGCTGGAATTAAAGGTGTGAGCCACCACTGCCCAGTTTATATTTATTTTTGAGACAGTCTCATTATGTAACTTTGGCTGTCCTAGAACTCACTATGTAGCCCAGGTTGTCCTTGAACTCACTTTAATCCTGCCTGGGATTAAACTGCACAACTTTGCCTGGCTCGTTTTCTTTTAGCTTATCTATTGAGTCCAGCCATTGATGACTAGTATGTCCAGATACTAGGGAGAGAGAAAAACATGAACTTAAAACTTTGAAAGAGAAATATTAACATTTTACTAAGTGATTTTATTCAATTAGGAAGGCAGATTTATGTGGCTGAGAAGAGCAACAATGTATCTGTCACCACTGTCGTAAGTGATGGTAACTTTGAACGCATAGTTCTCTTGGGCTCTTCAAACCATCCGATTAGATAATGTGCAGTTTCTGGAAGAGAAAGAAGCTCTCCAGGTTCCATAGACTCTAGTTAGAATCATTAGAATTTTAAGATGGTTGATTGTTTGCTGTAAGTAAATCAGATTTTCCTGCTTTTTTTGTTCAGTTTCATAACAATATCTGAATACATATGCTCTCGAAGTATATATGGAGCCTTTTTTTCTGTAAAATTTATCTGTGATTTTTAAAAAAAATATTTATATTTAAAAATATAAAGGTTCTATACTTATATGCTAAATGTCAAATGATGTTTAGTCATTAGAGAAGAAATTGAGAATCACAAATGCTTCCCTATCTTGGAGATTGTACTCTTAAATTTAAGATGTATTTGAGTTTTACTTATCAGTATATTCAATTTACGTCCATTCATATGATGCAAGGCTTCTTGGGGAAAATGATGTATGATTTCTATTCAGGCACTCTTCCAGCTCCCAAAGAGTATCTGTGAAAACATGAGCCCCTGAGGACAGATGGCTGGGGGACCAAGCTGGTGTCCTGCTGTGCTGCCCTGAGCACCCCCATGGACAGACTGTTCTGGTAGCTTCCTTTTGCCCTTGTTTCTTGCAAGGCAGTCTTGAGGATGTCATTTTACCGCTTGGCCATTTAACACATTCTTAACCGCCTACACCTTTCCAAAACACTTACTTGAACATTTTACAAGGTGTTAAGGTCTAAAGCCCAGCCTACTAAAGTTTAATGTCCTGTACAGATTGTTAATTACTGATTTAGTTTATGATCCTTTTTCTAATTGTAAAGTTTTAAAAAGGGTTAGAACACTTGGCAATGAGGAAATGACCATTTTAAATGCTTGGTGTGTGTCAGGAGGAAGCCCAAGGGCAGGGGTGTGGCTGGATGCCCTGGGGGTGAGGGCTGTACAAAGGACCGTTCGCCCTTCTGCCTTTAGTTCCCAGTGTTGGTAGCCCTTTCCCAGTTCTGACGTCAGTATTGTCAGGGGGCCAAGAGTTTCTTTGAGAGAATTGTACCCTTCTGAGTGTGCTAGCTAGGTTTTTAAAATGTGTTTGTTTTCAGCTTGACACACTCCAGGGTCATCTGAGAAAGCAGACTAAGACAATGGGCTTGAACGTGTGAGCTCACTTGTAATCACATTGATTGTAAGCATGCTGTGAGGTGGGATTGTTATAAGAGGCATTTTCACAATGTGTCTGTGTGGAGGGTGGTATGCATGCCACAGTAAATGTGGGAGTCAGAGGGTAACTTTCAGGACTGTGTTCCCTCCTCCCGACTTCCTGCAGGATGGCTGGCCTCCAAATTGGTGGGAGATTTTCCTGTCTCTGCCTCACATCTTGATATAGAAGTGGGATACACCCTCCTTGCCTCTGGCTTCTGTGTAGGCTCAGGGGCTGTCACAAAGGTTGCCAGGCTTGTGGGACAGCATTATCTCCAAGGCCCAAGAGATGGAATGTTAGTGTGAATTAACATCTTGTGTGTGTGTGTGTTGTGTGTGTGTGTTGAGAGCAGTGAGCAAGCAAGCTGGGCAAATGCTCTATCTCTAGTTCTCTTTTTACTTTTTATTTTGAGAAAAGCTCTTGCTAAATTGCTAGGTGCCTTGATTTGTAATTCCCTCTCCTCAGCCTTCCCAGTGGCTGGGATTATAGGCCCACTAGGCTGCTTTTTTTGGAGGGAGGGTTTCTCTGTGTAGTCCTGACTGTCCTGGAACACACTGTGTAGATCAGGCTGGCCTCGAACTTAGAACTCCATTTGCCTCTGCCTCCTGGTGCTGGGATTAAAGGCGTGTGCCACCGATGCCTGGCCATTTTATTGTTTTGTTTTGTGTTTATCTTTTTTGAGACAGGGTTTCTCTGTATAATATCCTTGAGTGTGCCTGGATTCACTTTGTAAAATAGGCTGACCTCCATCCAATTCAGAGATCCACCTGCCTCTGCCTCCCAAGTGCTGGGATTAAATGCATGGTTTATTGTGCCTGACCAGTTTTTTAAAACTTCTTTTTCTTTTTCTTTTTTTTTTTTAACTTTAGATAATAACTTCCAAGGCTGGCCTGGAACTGGATTCTTCTCCCGCCTCAGCCTCACCACACACACTATTGTTACCTTTTAAATTGAACAGTGTGGTCCAGCCCTGATGTATGCTTTTTATCCCAGCAGCAGAAACTGACATAGAGGGATTCCAAGTTCAGGGCCAGACTGGCCTACTAGTGAGACCCTGTCTCTGAATAACAATACATTAACCAGAACAATAGGTAACTGTTTTTGGATACAACTAGGACCTCCAGTGGTAGGATGTTATGGAGCCACAGCTTCATTCTTCAACAGTGTCTACATCCTGTGTGACTCTTTTCTGAAGGTAAATTGGAAAGGTAAAAGACATCCTGGGATAGACAGCTGAAAGACAAATGATAAATTTGTTTATTTTTTTATTTTGTGTGGTCCTGGTTGGCAGAACTCAGCACCTCTTGCGCCTTGGTCCTGATGCTGGCATGGAACACAACCTGTGTCTGCTGATGCCATGTTTTAAGATGAAACATGAAATGGTTGAAGATGAAAGTGAAATGGATCAGTGGTCGAGGCACTTATTGTTTAGCTGGATGACCGGAACAACATGGTGGAGGGAAAGAACCAGCTCTTGTGCCTTGTCTTGTGATTTCCACACATGTGCAAACACACAAATACATGTAATAAAAATCAAAAAGAAGGGATTGGTGAGATGGCTTAGCAAATGTGTTAGTTTTTGTCAATTTGACTCAAACTAGGGCCACCTAGGAAGAAAGAGTCAATAGAGGACTTTTCCTCCATCAGATTGGCCTGTAGGCATGTCTGAGGGGGCATCCTGGAACTCACGATGTATGTAGACCAGGCTGGCCTCAAACTCACAGAGATCCACCTGCATCTGCCTCTCAAGTGCAGGAACTAAAGACATTTGCTAGCACTGCCTGGCTGAGGGGGATTTTCTTAATTGCTAGTTGATTCAGGAGGGTCCAGCTCACTGTGGGCTGTGCCATCCCTAGGCAGGTGGGCTTGGACTGTACAAGAAAGGTAAAACAATCCAAGAGCTTAGTTTTTCAATCTGTTAAGTGAGAGTCTTAGTGTTTTCCTGCAGAGTAAAATGCTTGGCACAGCTTTCACCCATTAAGAGTCCTTGAGTAAATGCTAACTTATTAGAGGATTTTTTATTCCATGTATTGATGAAACTTTAAAGTTTATTCTTTTTTTATTTTTATTTTCTCAGAGCTCAGGCTGAATGTCCTAAATAGCTTAGGCTGGCTTTGAGCTTGTGGTCTTTCTGCCTCAATATCTTTGAGTGATGGGATTCAAATTTATTCTTCTTAAATATTCTATTACATTTATTGTTTGTGTGTGTGCGCTTATGCTTGCTTCCTATATAGGTCTGAGGATGAGGACAGCTTTTAAAATCTGGCAGCAAGTACCTTGACCTGCTGAACTATTTCATCAGCCCACAATTTATTCTTTTTAAAAATTGTTTATTATGTGAATGAATGTTTTGCCTGGGTGTATGTATTTGTACCACCTGTGTGTCTGGTGTCCTTGGAGGCCAGGAGAGGGCACCAGATCCTCAACACCGGAGTTAGACAGTTGTGAGCTGCCAAGTGGTCGCTAGGAATCAAAACCTGGTCCTTTGGAAGAACACCTAGTACTCTTAAGCACCGAGCTATCTCTCCAGCTCCCCACGCTTTATTGTGAAGTGGGTGTTAAGGTCAGATGGTCTGGAGGTGGCCGTCTTCTGCTGATTTTGGACTGCCTGCGGGGGTGGGGGGAGGCAGCTCGCTCACAGAACCTCCTGTAATGGCAAGTCGTGCAGAACTGTCCTAATTCACAAATTCTGTGAAGTGAGCAGTGTGGATGATACATGTGTGTCATTATGGAACGTTTTTGGTTGGGATACAGGGGTCACTATTAGCCCTGACTAGCCAGAACTCCATGTGTAGACCAGTAGACTGGGCCGGCCTGGAGCTCAGAGTTCCACCCCAGTGCTGAGATACAAGTACTTGTCACCACACCCACTCGGGATAATAGTTTCTGTGACGACGCCATTTGAAGTTCTACTGAGCAAGAGAAGGAGCTGGGATATTGCCTGGTGCAGTCATCTCAGGAGTAGCTAATGTTTTTTACAGAATGGGAAATGGTACCTGGATTGTAGTTTTGTGATGAACAGCTTCAGGACTCCTTCCAGATAGTGACAGAAATTGTATTTTCTTCTGAAACTTTCTTTACTTGTTCCACCAACAAGCTCAGAACATTTTTTGAGTGGGGGAGGGGTAGGAGACTTACTGTGCCTAGATTGGCCAAAAATTCACAATCCTTTTTCCTCAGCTTCTGGGTTCCAGGATTACAGGCACGCACCACCACAGTCAGCTGAGAAGTTGGTTTTGACTGATTTTATTGTTTGTGAAATAATGGTTTGTACTACTTTTCTCACTTAACCCAAGCTGGCTGAGAACTTGCTATGTAGCCAAGACTGGTCTTGAACTCCTGATCCTATTGCCTCTACCTCCCAAGTATTGGCGTTATAGCCATGTACTGCCAAAGTCTTATCAGCTTGTATGTAGGTATTTTTGTGGGTTTTTTGTTTGTTTTTCAAGACAGGGTTTTGTTTTGTTTTGTTTTTTTCGAGACAGGGTTTCCCTGTGTAACAGTCCTAGAACTAGCTCTTGTAGACCAGGCCAGCCTCAAACTCACAGGGATTCACCTGCCTCTGCCTCCCGAGTGCTGGGATTAAAGGCGTGCGCCACCACCACCTGGCTCAAGACAAGGTTTCTTTGTGTATCCCTGGTTGTCCTAGAACTGGCTCTGTAGATCAGCCTAGCCTTGCTCAGAGCTCCACCAAGGCAACACTACCACCTATTGAGAACATTTCTATTGTTTAAGTCTTTAAGTTCAGTGTGTATTTTATACTTCCATAGTCTTTTGTTTGTACTAGCTATATTTTGTTTGCTAATACCCACAGTAGAAGAGATAGCCTTTGAAAGAGAAAAGGTTAGTACTATTTCTTTTTAATTTGTGTGTACAGGCATGCACACGTCAGAGTCCAGCCTGCGGGACTCTCCACCGCTGTAGGCTCTGGGGACTGAGCTTAGGCTCTCAGCAGGTGTCTTTACCCGCTCAGTCACCTCCCCAGCCCCTGCAGTGTTATTTGAAAGGTCAATGTTAACTACAGAAGACTAAGGAACATTTTTTTTTATTAAATAAAAAATATGTATAATGTCTAAATATGCTTACTGTCAGGGGCTGTGTGTTTAGCCGCGAGGTATGCGTGAAGCCCTGGAGGAAGCTGTGCGATTCGCTGTGTTGTGTTGGTGCTGTACTTCTGAAGGAGCTTGTTTTTGGATTCACATAGATGGCAAAGTGTTAAATATTAATGTTGGTGTTCGGCTGAGCGTCTGTGGTTCCTTGACATATTGGTGGCCACTCGTTTAGAGCCACATTCTGAGCTCTGTCAGTAGACGGCTACACAGTTTTTGGTTATTAAGGTATCAAGGGTCAGTTTGTACCCTCTTCAACTATTTTCTAAGTTAGCTTTTAGTTGCTTGGTTTTGTTTTTAAGATAGGTCTCACTGTGGCTTGTCTGGCCAGGAGCTGACTCTGTAGCTCTGGTTGGCTTGGACATTGCAAGCTGCCATCCTTAGCCCTCCCACCCCCCAAATTGTTGGAATTGTTGCTGTATTCATTTGCCAGCTACAAACCCTTACTGGATTAATCTCTAAAGTTATTTATTTGTGTGTTCATATGGTATATGTACGTGTGTGTGTGTGATGGTGCATTCAGATCAGCAGAACGACAGGTTTCCTGCTCCTTCACGTTCTGCATTATTCCTTTGAGACAGGCCCTGTCACTGAGCCTGCACCTAGGCTGGTGTCCCTAAGCCCCAGTGTCTTCCTGGTTCCAGCTCCCTACACTTTAGGGTTATGAGGTACAGCTACACTTGGCTTTTTATATGAGTGCTGGGATTTGAACTTGGGTCCTCAGCAAGCATACCTACCAACCAAGCTCTTTTTTTGGTGGTTCTGGGAATTAAACCCAGGGTTAAATTAAACCCACATCTTTAGTGCCTCAAACTCATTTAAACTGATAACATAAGAACTTAAAAATCGCATGGGTAAAATGTGAGTCCCAGGCCTGTGTAGCTATTGTGTAATGACCATATCAGCTTAATCTATCATCTTCTCGAGCATTTGTCATTTCTATGTGGTGCTTGTAATACCCTTACTTGGAGCTGTTTGAATATAGAGTGTGCTATCTCTAGTCATCCTGCTGTTCCTGAGTAACTTTCTGAGTCCCACCTTGCATGTATCAGAAGGAAGAATGAGCATGTACTCTGCCCCTACTTTGAAAGAACATTTAGTCTGCCCAAAGAAAGGCATGAAAATTAAGACTGTAGCTCAGTTCTGGAGTGTGGACCTGATGCGTTCAAGGCTCTGGGTTTGATTTCCAGCACCATTTTTCCCCCTTTTTAATGTGTGGGTTCTAGAGGCCAAACTTTGGTTCTCATGCTTGCCAGGCAAGCGCTTTACTGGCTGAGTTTTTCATTTACCTCAGATGTGCAGTGTTCAGGCAGGTGGTAGGTAGGGTTTTAGGGGGAGGTGAGGGCGGCATTGGTCTTTTGTTAAGTCCTTGATTAGCCTGCCCTTCCCCTCCCCTCCCCTCCCTTCGTCTCCCCACCTTCCCTTCCCTCTCCTGAAATCCTGACTGACTCAGTTTTGGCTACGTGTAGTGGAAGGTGACCTTGAACTTTTGTTCTTCCTGTCTTCTGCTAGGTTCGTAGGCAAGTGTCACCAGGCCTGGATTATTCTGTGTGGTACTAGGGATCAAATTTAGGGCCTCGTGTATGCTGGGCAAGCAATCTGCCAACTGAGCTATATCTCCAGCTAAGTACCCTTTTCTCCTAGGTGCCTGTGTTGCCCTGTCAATCCGGTGGATGATGCTTTTCCACCTGGGCTGTTCTTCCCCTCCTCACTCTCAAGGGGGCGCTGTCCTTTGCATTTTACTGGTCCTCTTTAAGACTGTTGTAAAGATGCCTGGTTTCTTCTGCTAGGTTTAAAATTGTGGGCTGATGTTATAATGGTAGTTAGAACTCTCATCTGTTTTTTTCTGGGTTCCTGCTAATGTCCTGTTGCAAGCTGGACAAAGCTTATTTTCCTCCTAACAATTAGAAGCTTTTACTGTAAATTGCAAGTAAGTTGAAAATTGCCCATGATTATAGTAGTGAGGACTTTCTGTGGTTAGTGTTTGAGTTAAAACTCTGCCTCATCTCTAGTAGTGCCCGTGTGTGTTCCTCATCTCTAGTAGTGCCCGTGTGTGTCTGCCTCATCTCTAGTAGTGCCCGTGTGTCTGCCTCATCTCTAGTAGTGCCCGTGTGTGTCTGCCTCATCTCTAGTAGTGCCCGTGTGTCTGCCTCATCTCTAGTAGTGCCCGTGTGTCACTTGTTTGCTCCTGGAGAAGTTTTTATTGGTAAGTGCATACTTTGTTTTTATAATGTGCTTTCTTCATGAGTTTGATTTGTTTTGTTTTGAGACAGAGTCTCTCTTTGTAGCCCTGGCTGTCCTAGAACTCACTCTGTAGACCAGGCTTCCTGCCTCAGCCTCTTGAATGCTGGTGTTGCAAGCACTCGATTGTGTTTGCCGCCTTGCCTGGCATATGGTTTGATTTGTTTAGTGAATCAAACCTCTGGGCCCTTCCTAAAAGTTCAGGTAAGTCTTTGATCATATCTCAACTTTCCCTAAGGAAATGATGTAAGAACCGAAGCCTTGTGTGGGAGACCACACCTTTGTGAGAGAATTGGGCAAAGAATCGCCCTGGCAGCCGTAAGACAGCTGTGCTGGTCATTTCCCCCGGTTTTTAATCTATGTACAGAACTAGCACCTTTAAAAGTTGAGGGTTCCTCATAAAAGATGATCTGGATGACTTAATGAAAGATGTAAATAAACAAACTCATCTTTCAATAGACTCTCAAGAAATACACAACAAAGCATGTACTACTTAGCACCATCTTGTGCATATGTGCACTCATGCATGCAGATGTGAACACCTTTGCATGCAGGGGAGAGAAGGACTTTGGGTATCCTGCTGTGTCATCTGCTTTATTTACGTGGGGCTGGATAGGCTGACTTGGCAGTGATTTCTCATGATCTATCTGAGTCCACCCCTAATGCTAAGGTAGCAGACAGTTGTGGCCATAATCAGCTTTTATGTGGGGGTTAGGGATTCAAGCTCGGGTCCTTGGGTGCCTTGTCCAGCTCCAGGAATACACAGGCACATGGACAGAAAAGCTGGGGTTGGCTGGACTGGATCTCTGATGAGGAAGCTGCAGCACCTTGAAAAGCTCAGCATATGTTTATTATATACAGCTGAGCAGGGAGGCAGGGTAATTGCAGCTGAACATGCAGTGGAGCATCTACAAGACAACGAGGAGGGGGACAGTGTATACAACTGGACAAGGACGCAGGGTCAGCTGATCTTGGTAGGAGTGGTCTTTGTGGAGGAGCAGTGCAGTCTTCAGGCCTTAAATACGGGGTGGGGGGGCCTATGCTATGGTCCTTGATCTGGCTGTAGCCATGTTACTGTGTCAACAACACATTTGCTCAGGACTTGACACACTGGCTTTCTCTACACTCAGGGTTATGCATTTTATCCACTGAGCCATCTCCCCAGCCCAGCTGCATCAATGTGTTTTAAGACAGCAATGTGTTCTCTCAGTTTTGCTTTTCTCCCTCCCTCCTTCCCTCCCTCCCTCCCTTCCTTTACCTTTTCTTTTTTCTTTTTTTTTTTTTTTTAATAATAGGGTTTCTCTGTGCAACAACCCTTACTGTCCTAAAACTCATTTATAAACTAGGCCGACCTCGAACTCAGAGATGTCTGCCTCTGCCTCCCATGTGCTGGGATTAAAGGTGTGCCACCATACCTGATAGTTTTGCCTCTTAATGATAAGTATTTTTGAAAAACTCCCCCAATTTGGAGGTTTCTCTGCCAATACAACAAACCAAATCAAGCTGAATTAATAAATCAAGGTTTAATAAACAGAGCAAAGCAACTAGTGAGTGTCTTTTGGAAAGGCAGGAGAGAAATCACATGGCAAGTCTAGCAGTTGGGTCTTAAATACCCTGTAGGCGTGGTCTTGAGCAACTCTGGAGGAGGAGGTGACCTTTGGGCTTTCTGAGAGGCAGGGTCTGGGATGGGAGGAGTGGGGCGTTCGTCACCACTGCCCAGCTGTGAAGTTTCATTTTACATCTATGATTAGAGACAGTACAGTGAAAGCACAAATTTAGGTCAAAATATGTATTTTGTGACTTCACAAATATCATTTACTGAATCTTTTTTTCTTTTCCAGATAGTGTTTCTCTGTGTAGCCCTGGCTGTCCTGGAACTCACTCTGTAGATCAGGCTGGTCTCGAACTCAGAGATCCACCTGAGTGCTGGGATTAAAGGTGTGTACTACTACTGCCCGGCTTATTTACTGAATAAAGAGAGAAGAGGAGATAGTAATTTATGATTTAATGACTAAATGTCACAGCAGTGGAGTCTTGCCTGTTTTGGGAACAGTGAACTGTTTGGCTGTGATTTCCCATATATGCATGAAACGATATTCAGATGGGATAACCAAGTTTGATCAAAGCCAAACAAACTAAAAATTGATAGGAGTATTCATATTTTAAATTAACAAGCTTGCTCTTCCTAACAATGCTTGTAGAATCTCACAATAAATTGCTTCAGTCTCTAGATTCTATTGTTAACTGTTACAGAAATTTAAAGAGCCAATTCTTTTTTAAAAAATTTTTTATTGTTTTTATTGAGCTATACATTTTTCCTTTTCCCCTCCCTTCGTTCCCTGCCCCGTACACTTCCATTTTACTCAGGAGATCTTGTCTTTTTCTCCTACTTAACAGGATCCATGTATGTCTCTCTTAGGGTCCTCTTTGTTGCCTAGGTTCTCTGGGGTTGTGGACTGTAGGCTGGTTGTCCTTTGCTTTATGTCTAATATCTACTTATGAGTGAGTACATATTATATTTGTTTTTCTGGGTCTGGGTTACCTCAGTATGGTTTTTTTTTTGTTCTGTCCCATTTGCATGCAAATTTCAAGATGTCATTTTTTACCACTAAGTAGTACTCCATTGTGTAAATATACCACATTTACTTTATCCATTCTTTGGTTGAGGGGCATCTAGGTTGTTTCTAGGTTCTGGCTATGACAAATAATGCTGCTATGAACATAGTTGAGTACATGTCCTGGTGCTATGATTGAGTGGTATTGCTGGGTCATGAAGTAGATTGATTTCCAATTTTCTGAGAAATCACCATGCTGATTTCTAGAGCGGCTGTACAAGTTTGCACTCCCACCAGCAATAGAGGAATATTTTGGAGTTGTAATGATATTGTGTGCAGCTGGAAGAACAGATCCTCTTTGGGTATGAATTGTCTCTGGCACAGCTGGAGTGACAGCTTGTAGCCTACACAGAGAGCCACTGGGTGGTGAAATGAGGAGGCCACACTGCAGGGCCCTGAGTGCATGGTCTGACATATTTGAAGTGGGGACAGGCTTCCCTGTGGGAGGCTGGGGCAGGAGGATGGTTGAGCTTTTTCCACCTCAGACTTGGTTATATTTAGGCCACCACTGAAGGGCCTGCCCACATCTAGGGTGGCTTCTCTCCATCTCAGTTAACCATAAAGCAAAAATACTCACAAGTGTGGCCTTGTGTGTGATTTCTTGTCTTATAGGTGATTTTAGATCCTGTCATGTTGATAGTCGCTGTGTTGTGACCATGAACCCTGCACGTGGAGTGAGATGTGAGAATGTCCTCTTGGGCGTCGTCATTGCTCAGAGAATTCCCCATCTTCAACAGTTTGGATTTTTGGACTCAGGACATTTGAAATCTATAACTTGCCCACATATTATTACTGGGATGTGGTTATTGGTCTTAAGGGAGAAGATTGGCTTCAGAATGCCCAGAGGGTTCTCCAGACCCTGTTGCTCGTGTGCTGTGTAGTAAGGATGACCCCTCCAGTGTCAGATTGTAGACTCTGCACTGTTGATGACCAAAGGAGAGGCAGATGGGGGCTAGAAATATATCCACAGTACCTGAAAGATCATACATGAAAGCAGGAGGTGGAGTGTTTGCGCAGCGCAAGGCCCCAGGTCTGACTCCAGTACTTGCCTCCCTCCCACCAAAAACAGAAAGCAAAACTGCTCTCAAAATGGAAATTTATCTAAAAGTTGTAGGAAGCAACAGGGGGATGCAGTTTCACTGACCAAATGTGGGATAAAATGATCATCAGAAAGAATTACTGAGATCAAATAATATACAGAGTGCTTGAGTCTGACTTTGTACTGAAAGCATTTGGTCTCTAGAAAACAGCAGAGCACAGCTCCTCCTGAAAGGAGGAGGGATGTCTGTGGACTTCTGAGGTGGAGACATGCTTACTTGAGGCTGGTTTGTCTTAGAGGGGATTTCAAGAATCCATGGATGAGTGAACTAGGTGAACCGGGCAAGCGAAGTGTGTTGGGAAGGCCGCTCCAGGGCGCGCTTTACTGTGCCTGTTGTAGGAAATGGGAGTCAGTTATACAGATGCCTCCTGTTTCACCCGGGGCAAGCAGTGTCAAACCACAGGTGACCTTCTCCATTCCTTGCCTGTGAAAATTGCAGAATAATCTCTTTTAAAAAAGAATTTTGAGATTGAATTTAGGGCCTCTGCATGCTAGGGCCCTAAATTTTAAAGATTGATTAAAAAAAAAAAAACAACAACAGGGCCTCTCTGTGTAGCCATCCATGGCTGATATTAAATTTGCAAATGCCTCCTGAGTGCTACAATTAAAGATGTTTGCTATCACACCTAGTACTGCAGATTATTCTTTAAAGAGTTTCAATTTTCCCAATATTTCTGAGCTCTTGAGTCTCTTTAGAAAACACTGAGCTTTAAAAATCAACGAAAAAGATCTATGTGAACCTCTGGAATGAGGCGGGGTCACTTAGTGTGAGCAGCTGCAGTAATCTCAGGTGAGAGGAAGGTGGTAAGAGGCATCATTGACTGTGGCAAGGAAAGAGTTAAACCTTTACCCTGATTTTTCTGAACTTACTGCTCTTCAAAGGGCTTGATAATGTAGCCCAGGCTGGTTTAGAACTCACTATGTAGCCCAGGCTGGCCTCTTCCTTTTTTTTTTTTTTTGGTTTTTTTTTTTTTTTTTTTTTTTTTTTTTGTTTTTTGTTTTTTTTTTTTTGGTTTTTCGAGACAGGGTTTCTCTGTAGCTTTGGAGCCTGTCCTGGAACTAGCTCTTGTAGACCAGGCTGGCCTCGAACTCACAGCCACCTGCCTCCGCCTCCCAAGTGCTGGGATTAAAGGCGTGCACCACCACCGCCCAGCTCTTTTTTTTTTTTTAAAGATTTATTTATTATGTGTATAGTATTCTGCCTGCATGCCAGAAAAGTGCACCGGATCTTGTTACAGCCGGTTGAGAGCCACCATGTGGGTGCTGGGAATTAAGTTTAGGACCTCTGGAGGAAAAAACAGTGCTCTTAACCTCTGAGCCATCTTTCTAGCCCCAGGCTAACCACTTAACTTGTGGTCCTCCCACCTCTTCCTCCTGAAGAAATTACAGGTGTGTGTTACCATTTCTAGCAACTTGTTTGTTTGCTGAATGAGGTGAGCTCTGGCTGTGTAGCCCAGGTCGGCCTCAACACGGACTCCTCCCACCTCAGCCTCCCAAATTTCTGGGATTACAGTGGCCGCTGTGCCCTGCTGTAATTTTTTATAGAAGAATTCTAACTCATTCTTATGGGAGGCTTGGCAGAGTGAGAAAATCATGGATTCAACTTGAATAAAATATGACCACAATATAAAAAGACAGCCAGAGAGCCAGGCATGTGGAGGCACACCTGAAGTCCTAGCAGTTAGGAAACTGAGGGGGGGTCAAGACTTCCAGGCCCGGAGCGGGAAGGTGGCTCATGCCTTTAATCCCAGCATTCAGGAGGCAGAAGTAGAAGGATCTTAGCTGACATAGTGAGTTTCGGGACTACATAGAGAGACCCTGTCTCAAAAAACTAAAAAGAAAAAAGAGAGGGTGTATGAGTGAGTTCCAGGTCAGCAAGAACTGTCTCAGGGGTCGACCACACTTGTATGCTGAACACCACTGGGGACACACTACTCCTTTCCCTAGGCATCCATAAAAAAAAGTGTCAAACCCAAACCCTTGGGCCTGTCCTTTTTGTTTTTTGTTTTTTCAAGACAGGGTTTCTCTGTAGCTTTGGAGCCTGTCCAGGAACTAGCTCTTGTAGACCAGGCTGGCCTCGAACTCACAGAGATCCTCCTGCCTCTGCCTCCCAAGTGGGTCTGTCATTTTATATGGGACAGAAAATTGGCAAATTCCAGGCACCAGGAAACTAATAAGGGAAGAGAGAGAAGTGAAATGTGAGAGCCGTAAGAAGAGGCCAGGTACGGTATGTGGGTCTTGTGAAACGTGGACTAACCACTTGTTACACCTTTTTAATTTAGAAAACCTTGAGCTCCAGCTATTTAATGTTGGCTTTTGTCATGTAAAACATCTTTGGCATGTTTATCAGTGTGTGCACACAAGTGTACCTATATCACATTTATTGTGTGTGCACAAGTGTACCTTTATCACGCTTATGTGTGTGTGTGCACAAGTGTTCCTTTATCACATTTATGTGTATGTGTGTGTGCTCAGGTGTTCCTTTATCACGTTTATTAGTGTGTGCACACAAGTGTACCTATATCACGTTTATTGTGTGTGCTCAGGTGTTCCTTTATCACGTTTGTGTGTGTGCTCAGGTGTACCATGGAGTACATGAAGGTCAGAGGACCTCTTGTGAGAGTTTGTTCTCTACTGCTGATGGGACTCGGGCATCAAATTCAAATTACCAGACTTGACACAAATGTCAGTTTCCCACCGAATCCTCTAGGCCAACTGAGTTCTCTCAGTCTGAGGAGAGGCTGGGAATCCTGGCAGGTCTGTGAATGAGTTCCATGTAGCCCAGGTCAGCTTTGAACTTTGCGTGTAGCTGAGGGTGATGTTGAACAGGCTCCTTCCTTTTCTGCCTTCTGGGTGTTGGAATTACAGGCCTGAGCCCACTCATTCAGCTATTTAAAGTCACATGTTGGCTTGTTTTATTTCTTTTCCCTCCCCTTTACCCGCCCCACCCCCTAATCCAGGTTGATCTGGAATTCACTGTGGTTTGGGTAGACTGATCTTGAACTGTGCTGAATCTCCTTCCTTAGCTGAGGTAGAAAGCAGAAACCACTATGCTTAATAGTCTGATGCCTTTATTTAGTTTTTTAAGATTTATTCATTTTATGCATCAGATCCCACTATAGATGGTTGTGAGCCAACACATGGTTGCTGGGAACTGAACTCAGGACCTCTGGAAAGAATAACCAGTGCTCTTAACTCAGTGAGCCATCTATCTAGCCCTTATTTGGTCTCTCTGTGTAGCTTTAGCTGACTGAGATAATATTCACATTGTTGACCAGGCTGGCTTTGAACTCAGAGATCTGCTTGCTTCTGTGTCCCGAGTACTGGGACAAGAGGCGTGTGCCACCAACCAGTCTAAACCATTTTTAAAGACACGTATTTATAAATAAGACTGATAACGTTTCCAGCTGCAGATGACACTCAGGGAGGCAGCATAGAAACTAGCATGGGGCAGCTTCAGTTGCCTTTGTCTTCTTTGGAGGGGAGGACAGGGTTGGAGACGGTCTTGCTGCATAGACTAGACTGGCTGAACTCCCATCTTTCTGCCTCTTCTCCCCAGTGCTGGGATTCCAGGAGTGCCCCACTATACCCCCTGAGTTGTTTTGTTTCTTGGTAATTTGGGGAGTTTATCGGTGTTTCATGCTATCCTTGTATATCACATTCAGTTTAGTAAATGGTTATTGATGTTGAGCAGAGGGGAAGCCATGGGTAAAATCTAGAATCAGAGAGGATTTATGACCTGGGACTGTGCCAAGTAAATGTAAACATATTATTAGGACCTTGATGTGAACAAACCAACTGGAGATGGCAGTATGAGCAACCTGGGTATCTACTGATGGAGTCTTGGCTAGTCCATCTTGTGTGGGGCAGGAGTTGTGGTCATGTTGAATGCGGCTCTTGTCTTAGAGTTGTTTACACTGTTGCAGCGTGATCTACCTGAGCAGGGCTTTGGGAGCAGGGTGTAGAATAACACAATCCAGATCAAACTTGATTGCCAGAGCTGGGAATGGGAATATGGAGGCTCAGTTTACAAGTTTTTCTACTTTAGTGTCAATTGCTGTTTTTGTTTGTTTTAAATTTAAGGTCTGGGAGCTGGAGAGATGGCTCAGAGGTTAAGAGCATTGCCTGCTTTTCCAAAGGTCCTGAGTTCAATTCCCAGTAACCACATGGTGGCTCACAACCATCTGTAATGAGATCTGGTGCCCTCTTCTGCCCTGCAGGCATACACACAGACAGAATATTGTATACATAATAAATGAATAAATATTAAAAAATGAATTTAAGGTCTGATTATTTGTTAGTTTTAAAGACTTAACTTTGACTGAACTTAGATTTAGAAGCTCCGACAATCTGTTTTTCTTTGGCTTTCTTCATTCTCTTGGCTAAAAGTTTAGCATATTCTGCAGGCTCTTCCTTGTTTTTCTTAGTGTGCTTCTTCAGAGCAATACGTCGGCTGTGTTTGTGTTGCAGGACAGGTGGAGTAACAAGACACTGAATCTTGGGTGTTTGGGTTCTAGACTTCTTTGCTTGGGGCTTTCTGACAACATTGGCAGATCTAAAGATCATAATCTTTAGAGAGATTGAAAACTTTTCTGCTTGCTCTTCTTGGCTTTGACCACCAAGGCACAGTAGTATTTGTCAGTCCAGGAATGCCCTTCTCTTCCTTTTCCTCTTTATTTTTATTTTTAATTTTGTTTTTGTCTAGACAGGGTTTCTCTGTATAGCCTGGGCTGTTCTAGTACTGGCTCTGTAGACCAGACTGGCTTCAAACTCACAGAGATCCATCTGCTTCTGCCTCCAGAGTGCTGGGATTAAAGGTGTGTATCACCAAGCCCTACCCTTCTTCCTCCCCCACCCCCTTAAACAATAACCAAGTTGAGAACACTCAGATTGGCATCCACAACGCATCCCCAAATAGACTTGCTCCTCCTGCTCTCCAGCTCTCCTTGGTCTGTGACAGGAATGCGCCTTCCTCAACAGCAGGCACGCTCCTGCTTCATGGGAAAACCTTGTTTGTTGTTCCCACCCCAGAGCCTGACACACAACCCTTCCACTGTTCACCCAGCTGCTACTTCAGGGCCGTGTGTGTCTCACAGAATGTGTGGAGCTACATCATCATCCACTCAATGAGCTTCTAACAAACTGGTATCTTGACACAGCCAGCTGCCTAGGAGTCACCCTGAAAAAGAACTTGGTGTCAATTTGAAGATTTATATAAAATCACATCAGTTAACTAAAGATCTTAAAAGTATAGTTTAGAATTTTGGAGTCTCCTTATCCTGTGACTAAACTTGTTTATAAAAAAATACATTGCTTATTGAATGTTCATGACAAATGTGTCAGTATATGACTATTCTCCCCAGTATGAGGGTGGATCCAGGACCCTGTACATGCTAGGCACTGAGTCACGTCCTCCCCAGTTCCGGATAAGTAGGTGATCTTAAAATCCATTTACCTCTCGGGAGAAATCTCTTAAATTTATAAATAGGTTATGTTGAAAGTTGTTTTTGTTTTTTTAAGGATTTGTATACTTCAATGATTGAGTGATTTTCTAGTTTTAATTCTTGTACTGAGTGTGGTGATTTTCTTTTTCCTTCTGTATAAGATTTAAGAAGCTCAGCAGAAATGCCAATTCCTGTTAATCTTGTGCTTTCCTTCTATTTTGGAGTTTCTGTTGGCTCTTTGAAATACATAGCCCGCCGGGTGGTGGTGGTGCACATCTTTAATCCTAGCAGAGACAGGTGGATCACTGTGAGTTCAAGGCCAGCCTGGTCTACAAGAGCTAGTTCCAGGATAGGCTCCAAAACTACAGAGAAACCCTGTCTCGAGAAACAAAAAAAAAAAAAAGAAAAAAAAAAAAGAAATACATAGCCCAGGCTAGTCTGGAAAGTGTCCTGTGTGTAGTCCAGGCTGGCCTCAAATTTTGTAGACCTCTTGCTTTTGTCCCCTGCCTGGATTTCAGTCACATAGGCTTTCCTTTCCCTTCCATTAACTAAACATATAAAAAGTTTAAACCTGTTGAGTACTTGCCTGGGGCTAAGCACCGTTCTATACTCCCAAGATAACCCTGTTATCCTGTATCTTTTGTGTGTGTGTGTGTGTGTGTGTGTGTGTGTGTGTGTGTGTGTGTGTGTGTGTGTGTGTGGTGGTGGTGGTGGTGGTGGTTTGAAAAAGGCCCCCAAAGGGAGTGGCACTATTAGGAAGTGTGGCCTTGTTGGAAGAAGTGTGTCACTGTGGGTCTGGCTTTCAGGTCTCTTTGGCTCAAGCTCCCTCAGTGTGACAGCCAGCTGACTTCCTGTTGGTTAAGATGTAGCACACTCAGCTCCAGCACCACGTCTGCTTGCACGTCTCCGTGCTACCCGCCATGATGATGATGATCTGAAACTAAGCAAGCCATCCCAATTAAACGTTTTCTTTATAAGAGTTGCTGTAGTCATGGTGACTCTTCAGAGCAATAAAAACCTTAACTAAGACAATATGTGATGTCAGAGGGAATGAAACACCATTTAGCTTATATTGGAATTGAACTGTTGACAAGCATGCATGTATATATAAGTGTCTGTCAGGTTTCTGACTTCCAGGTTGCATAGGCAAGGCTGACCTTGAGCTTAGTCCTCCAGGGTGTTTGGATTACAGGCGTGTACCACCACACTTGGCAGAAACCGTCTGTAAACATCAATATTTGCTTGACTCTTAAGCATTTAGAATCAACCTAGATAGGATGTCATTCTAGGTGACTGAGGCGGACGCCAGAGGCGAGCAAGTTGGGTTGCCTTTCTCAGGTGCTTTCTTGGCAGAGATGGTATTTCTCTGCCATCCGAGTATGGTTGGCACCTTTGGTTGATTAGGAAACTGGACGATCATTTAGGAAATGATTACTCCAAAGAGACGTTTAATCGGTAAATGAGAGCTGTGTGCCTCTTTAAGTGTCTCGGGAACAAGGCTGTTTCTCAAAGGATAGCAGCCTAAAGAATTTCTTGGACGTTTGGTTTTATGATGTGAGTATATGCACATTTACACATTGACTTTAGGGGAATTTTTATGGAGATATCCACTCCCACAGAGAATTCCGAGTGCATAGAGACTCAGTGTCTTCCCTCTGCTTCCAAGCCTGTCAAATGCTTGAGTAAGATAGGTTCCAATCTGCATATTCTCTGTTTAGTTATGCAGGGTGGATGCTTACAGCATCAGTGAAGCAATTTAGAATATCCAAGACATAACATAGAGAACTTAGCAGGGTGTGTGCGTGTGCGCACGTATGTGCGTGAGTGTGTGTGTGTGTGTGTGTGTGTGTGTGTGCGCACGTGCGTGAGCCTGCCTGTACATGTTAGTGTGCACGTAGTTGAGGACAAGTTTGGGCGTTTGTTCCTGCCTTCCATCTTGTTAGCCTGCCGAGTGCTGGAACTGCATGTCTTCTTTCCTTATATGCCTGACTTGGGGGTTATTCTTGAACAAAGTAACATTTTCTCTGTATATTCTAATTAGATGGTGCTCAGATTTTTTTCCTTAACTGACATTATATCTACTATTTTGGTCTGCTCTCCCTGGTGATTTGCTGTTTTACTGTGTCATGAAAATTATTGAATTTATTTCCCTTCTGCTCCATGTAGATTGTGAGCAGGGAATCTCTGAATTTTTATACTTGATATCTTTTCTTATTGTATATAGTTTTGAATTGGGTTTTGAACTCTTATTTAGATAAAAGGGGGAGGTGCTGTGGGAACTCCTTCAGCCAATGGCCTTTGAGATGCTGGACCACTTTGGGTGTGGCCTTGGGTACTATAAAAACAGATGTAAAAAACATGAGCAGCCTCCCTCTCTCTCTCTCTCTCTCTCTCTCTCTCTCTCTCTCTCTCGGCTGTGGGATTCAGTTCCTGTTCCCTGCTTGTGCAAAGAACTGTTGACCTGTGAGTCTACCCTTAAATAAAGAACCCTTTATTATATTCCATTCTGAGCTAGTGTTGGACTACTTTATCACAATCCACTACAGATGAAGATTCCTCATATTTTCTGTGTTGTGGATTTCTTATCCTGAAACTTACTTATTTTCGATTCAAATTTTACATTGAATCTAGGCTGGCTTCAATCACAATAATCCTCCTGCCTCACCCTCCCAAGTGCCAGTATTATCATCATTATTATTAGTGTGCATATGTTCATGTGATTGAATGTAAGGTTAAAGTTAAGTGTTTTTCTCAATCTTTTTGTTTGTTTGCTTGTTTGAGGCAAGATCTCACTATGAAGCCCTGGTTAGTCTAGAAATCTTATGTAGTGGTCTAACACTCACTGTGTAGGCTGGCTTTGAACTCACAGAGCCTTCTTTGTCTCCTTAATACTGACATTAAAAGCCTGCACCACTGTGTCCAGCTTCTTAGAAGGGTGGTCGAGATAGAGGTCAAACCTTCATGTTTGTGTACAAGTACTTTACTAAGCCATTTCCCAAGTCCTAGGATGATGTGGGATTCCCATCTGTATGCTGTGAATATGTTTTATTACCATTGGTTAATAAAAAAGCTGTTTTGGCCAATGACTTAGTAGAGTAAAGCCAGGCAGGAAATCTGAACAGAGATAGAGAGAGTAGGCGGAGTCAGAAAAGATGCCAAGTAGCTGCTAAAGGAGACAGATGCTGGAACCTTACCAGTAAGTAGGCCATAGCCTTGTGGTGATACATAGATTAATAGAATGGGTTAATTTAAGATGTAAGAATTAGTTAATAAGAAGACTGAACTAATAGGCCAAAGAGTGTTGTAATTAATATAGTTTTTGTGTGATTATTCAGGTCTGGGTAGCCAGGAAAAAAACGAGCAGTCTCTAGTTAGAAATGGTGCAGTCTCTGCTTACACTAGGATGTCTTTAAATGCATAGGATTGCTAAAGAATCTATTTCAAAATGCAGTTAGCAAAACCTGGTGTACTAGTTCAAGCCTGCTCAGGCAAGAGGATTGCTGCAGGTTCCAGGCCAGCCTGGGATACAGCACAAGAGACCCTATCTCCAGAAAAGAAAACTGAGCCCATACAGTTAGCAAATGATATAGTAATATATACTTTTCAATATAATCATAGGGAGCTGGGGAATGGCTTTCGGTTGATAGTACTTTCTTCATGTATGAGGCCCTGGGTTCAGTGCCCAGCACTGTATGAATAAGGCTTGATGGCACATAGCTATAAGACCAGTGCTCAAAAGGTAAAGGCAGTGACCTCAGGAGTTCAAGGTCATTCTAGGTTAGTCTGCAGGAAACCACGTGTTTGGGTGTGTGCATGCATGCATGCTTGTGTATGTATGTATAAGTTTGGCAACACAGTAAATTTCTCAGCACTAAATGCGGTTGATATTTAATAGATCTACTGTGCCTTTCGTGGCATGAGAGTACCTGATTTTTATTGATTTGAGAATTACAGGTACTATGGCTTATATCCAGCACTCATGACGAAAGAATGCTTTGAATGTTACAGTCAGGAAGTAGTGAAAACATGTGAGTTTCCTTCTGTCGCAAGTTCCCTGACAGCTATCGCGAGCCCCTTGGCTGTGATCTCAGAACAAAAATATCTGGAGTAAAGCCCTGTTTGTGCCCTGGGAGCTGACTGAGGAAAGGGGGTTTGGGTGCTAAACATAGTCATCAGAACAAATGAATTTATCTGTTTTTGTGGTTTAGAAAATTTCAGTCATTTAAGAATGCCAAGTCCATGTGTCTTGGGCATACCTGGGGGTTGGCTTGCTTTTTCCATGGGCTGCATTTCCTCATTACATCTTGTTCTGCAGTTAAATTAAAATTTGTATTTTAAGTATTTCTTAAATTCTATATTGGCTACTGGTGTGTTTTTCTTTTGTAAATTTTGTTCCTTAAAACGTTTTAATTCTTCTGCAGGATTCGGAAACTTCAGATACGAAATATCCCGCCCCACTTACAATGGGAGGTAAGACTGTCTATATTTTAAGCTAAGATCTTAGTTTCAGAGTCTAGTGTTTTGTTTTTCCAAAGATTTTTCTCCTTCCTTCAGCTCTCAGGTGCGCTAGAACCTAATTCTTCTCTCTTATGGCTGCGGTATGGACTTTTCTTTGTAGAATTAAACTCCTTAAAACTGTTCTTTGAAATATTTTAAAAAGTGCCCAATAGTTGAGAGTAGTTGTTACCTTTCTAATTCAACTCCATCCAGACAGTGTCCTATTGATCTGAGTTGCCTATTGGAATTAAATATGACATTCTTTCCTTGGCAGAAGTTTTAAAAGACATACACTTGCTACTTAATACTTTATTTTAAAATGCGATTCTGCTCTTTGCTTAGAGAATGGATCTGCAGTGATTGTATGTCAACAAAACTATGGAGCACAGTTGGCTAGCCTGTGTCAGCAGTTTCCACAGCATCACGATGGTGTTGTGGTGAGAATTTGAGACACCAGGAGCTGAAGAGGTCAAAGTAAATGATTGTTAACTCTTTCAGACCATGAACTCTGGAAATTAAAAGAAAAGGAATCTTACTATATGTTTACTGTGTGGGTCTGTGCACTTTCTTGTGGAGGCCAGCGGACCTTTCAGGAGTTGATTCTCTTCCACCTTGGGAACCCAGGGATTGAACTCAGGGCTTCAGGCTTGACTGCAACAGCACCTTTATGGGTTGAGCCACCTTGCTGGCTTCCCAGAAAGGTTTCAAAACTTGCCTGGAAGCTTCGCAAGGGAACTGCTCAGTGTCTGTATAGTTAGAACATCAAGAACGACTTGTTTTGTGGTTTCAGATTAGGTTTCTAAATGAATTTGCTGTGTTATGAAACCAAAGCCCTTATTAAAATGCAAAGTATGATTTCAAGGTTTCCTTAGCAGTGAGCTGAGGGAAATTGAGTTTTGACTCCCAAGGTCCCTGCATAGTATCAAATCATTTGTGCTTAGAATATTTCATGCAGTGCTGTCCTTTGACACAGCTGTTGCATCTTGGAAAGGATGGCTAGTTCCTTAATATATTCTAAATGTTTTTGTTTCACAGTAAACAACTTTGTGGGTTGAATGGTGACTTCAGAGATTAAAGGGCATGCATTTCCCTGTTTTAGAGTAATTTTTGTTTAGGAAATTCATTAGCTTGAGGAGTGGGCCTCAAACTGCTTGTGATAGCATCAAGATCAATTTGAGCTTGGGCCATATTAAATATGGCTTAATCAGATGCTGTGCTCAGGAACCACATCTAGTGTGATACAGCTGTCGGTGAGAGCCAAAAATGGGTTCTGTCTGTTGAGCTAGCGGCAGAGTATTCATTGAGACTGTATGGCTTGTCGTGATGTTTTTATTTCTTGTATTTTCCTTGTTCTGAGTAAAATCTAACTAATAAGGCAATCTGTTTTTTGCCCCAATTTTTTCTTCATAGTTAATTTTCTCTACTCTCCTTCCACTCCTGCCTCCATCTTCCCATCTGCTTCTCCATTCTTTCGCAAGGTCTCGGCTGTGTAGTTCCTGAGTCCTGGGATCATAGGCGTGCCCCTGCTCCAGGCTCATGTTCTCTTTAAAAGGGCAAATGAAATGAAAGTAATTACATGAGAATGTGAAGAAGCTTGGAACTAGAATTTAGAATCTCTTCAGCTTTGATTCCCTCTTAAACTTTTTTTTTTTGACGTTAATTAACACGTTTTTTTGTAAGGGTGGGCAGGGTCTTGCTGTATAACCTTGACTGACCTCAAACTTTCACAGTCCTGCCTCAGTCTCCCTAGTGCTGGAATTCCTGGCGTGTACCAGCAGGTGTGATTAAAAATGGGCAGTTCCTCCCCTGAAGGCTTGTGTTGCACGTTTATTCCTGCCGTCAGGGAAAGGTCGCTTTGTCTGTGCACCCTGGGCGTGCTGTCTTGTGCCAGAGCCTTACTGTAGACAGTGATAATTGTGCACTTACAGTCCAGATTCCATTATAATGGGAGGATTAGACTTTGAGTCCACTGATTAATCTTGGGGTCACAGAGAGTGGAACAGCCAGACATTATGTGACTCATGATTGGATGAAGGAAATTCATTACACAGACAAAATTTTCCTGTGTAAAAAAGAGATTTGACTACATACATTCTGTTTTAATTAAATTTTGCAAGAAATATGGATGATGGGGTATAGATTAAATGATAACCAAGTCTGTAGTATGAGGCGTTTCACAGCATAAGCAAGGCTGTTTTGTTAAACAATCAATGGCCTGACAAAAGGAAGGATATTTCTAGAACATGACTTGTGCACATGCCTGTAGTGAGCTGTGAGCTCTGTATAAGCTCAGTGCAACAGTGTACAGGAAGCATGGCAGCTTGTAGGGAGACTAAATTGTAGCCTAGCATCATGACTTTATTTCTGCACACACACACATACACACACCATGGCACACATGTGGCAGTTGGAGCTGGGACTTGACTCAGGTTGTCAGCTTGGCAGCAAGTGTCTTTATCCCCTGAGCCATCTCGTCAGCCCTGAACACACTTTAAAAATATCTGAGACTTGCTGGGTGGTGGTGGTGGCGCACGCCTTTAATCCCAACACCTGGGAGGCAGAGGCAGGCGGATCTCTGTAAGTTTGAGGCCAACCTGGTCTACCGGGTGAGTTCTAGGACAGCCAGGACTGTTTCACAGAAAAACTGTGTCTCGGAAAACAAACAAGCAAGCAAAGAATCACACCTACCAAGAGCATAGCACTCCCAGTACCGGGGAGTCAGAACTATTTAGCCTGGTCTAAATAGTGAGTTCCAGGACAGCCATGGTGTGACCCTGCCTCAGAACGAAAGAAAAATCACATCTACTATGACCCTAGAAACAGTGATTGGTCTGTGTGAGCAGCCTATTCATTATGTGTGTGATAGAACAAGCTCATCACTTCTCAGCCTTAATTAAGGTCTCATGGCCGTCAGGTCTAGCTGGTCCCACAGTGCACACACTAGGCCTTCACCAGGAAGGATATTTGAATTTGGAGAATCATGTGGGATCTTGAGGTTAAAGAGCAAAAGGGATAGGAATAGGAACTTGGAGGGAGGGCTCTTTGAGCTGTGTAAACTCATGGCTGGAGGTCCATAGTCATCAAAGGCTCAAGTTGCTGGAATGGAGGGAACCAGAAGGAGCTCATCCGACAGCTTTGCTCTTTCCTACCCCCAGCCGCCCTTCTGCCCCGCCTCCAGCCCCCCCCCCCCCCAGGGCTGCCCTCTCTGTGGCTAGACGCTCACAGGGAACAGGTTGGGAAAAGAATGGTTTAAGTTCCCAGAGCCCCAAAGAGAAAGTAGATTTGGGATTGAGGACTTCTTATCCTGCTGATGCTCTAACCTGGAAACCAAAAGTAGCAGTCTGCATCCTGCCACTTACCTTGTCAGCCGGGTCTGGCCGCCCCAGAATGGAGCCGTGCGCTGCTCTGTGGTGCTGTCCTGCGTTGTTAGCGTTACCCACCACCCTGCTTTACTTTCATCTTCTTCATTCCCATAACTCTTGTCATCTCATTCCTCTTCCAGCTGAGAGATGAGAAGCAGTTCCTCTCGGGTCCTTTGGGTAACACCCTTCCATACTGTGTGTCAGCAGGGCTTTAATGGTTTCTAGCTATTTCCTTTTTGATGATGTAAAGCATTCTGAACACCAGGGTGGGAGCGTTTGTGTCTGTGATAAAGATATAACTTTTGGAGAGCCTGGTTCTGGAGCTCTAGGAAAGCTTTTTCCCCATATGTAGGATAGACACAGGAAGCAGAATCCTCTCATCATCCTTCACCTCCTCGGCAAAGCCGAGGGAGCGCTGTGAGGACTGGGCGCAGCCTTCTTAGGTGGCCAGCCGGGCTGACCTGAAACACCATACTTTCTGATCTTTTCTTTCACTCTACTCTTTCTTGAGGTGGCTCCACTTGTTGGGTTTAAGGAAGGTTCGCATGTGAGATCAGTTTCATGTGTCTTAAGAAAGAACACCTCTAAGAACTTCCTGACTGTCTGACTGTTGCTTTCTGATCAGAGAGCATTCATAAAAGGAAAGAGGAAAACCCATAATCCTCTGGCCATGGGAGGCGAAGTGGTCCTAGAATAAAGAACAAATTAGGGTCTTTTGTGGGGAAGTGGAGGGTGGCATTTCCAGAGTGGGTTAGAGACAGAGCTGAGCCATGGTTAGTCATCTGTATCCGAAGGCCCCTGTGCTGCTGTCCCTGGCTGGGGTGACTAAGATTTCCCAAGGCAAAGGGTAGAATATGTAGTCTGACAAATACTCAAGGGGATGTGTACTTCATTTTTTACATTTGTCTACTTAAATTACTTATTTTTGTTCGTGTGTGTGGGTTGCGTGTTCACATGCATGTCACTACTCATGATTGGATGTTGGAGGACACCTTGAAAGAGTCTGTTCTCTTTGACCATGCCAGGCTCAGCAGCAAATGCCTTTACCTGCTGAGCTAGCTAGCTTACTGGTCCAAGATTGCATACTTTAAAATCACAGTCTTGCTAATAAAACAAAACAGATGTCAGACGGTGGTGGTACACGCCTTTAGTCCCAGCACTCAGGAGGCAGAGGCAGGCAGATCGCTGTAAGTTCCAGGACAGACAGACAACTGTAACATAAAGAAAGCCTGTCTCAAAAAAGCCAACCAACCAACCTACCAAACAAACCACTACCAACAAAAACACCAAAAAACCCACAGTGTCTTTTAGCTTCACTTTGAAAAACCAAGCCCTCACTTCCCTATCTCCCTCCCCCACCCCATCTGGGAAGATGAGCATCTTAGGAAGAAGTTCTGAAGAAGTTTCCTTATCATAAAGTCCGTTTCCCGCTCCAGTTCATTGTCTAGTGTGGTTGGCTAAGTGGAAACTGTTTCCTGGGCTGAGCAGTGGGATAAAGTGGGGACTCTAGCATATCCAGGCTGGGCGGCACAGAAATCAGGTCCCCAGTGCATTAAGCTAAGAAACATGGATGGGGGGGTAGAAATCGAAGCATAAGATACTGTTGTAACTCCTCTCCTGCCCCCAACCTGGTTATCTTAATGGTTTTTTTTTTCTTATGAGCTTGAAAATTTTAGGGACAACATTGCAGAAATTTTTAGCAGGAACCCCCTAATTGCCCTAACAGAACGTTTTATTTAGCATTCTGCTGGGCTCGTTGTCTCTGGAGCCAGTCCAGAGAGAGTCGTATTAGAACTGTTAGAACACACGGCTTCCGTCTGCACTGCCACAGCTTTATTCTCGCACATTTTGGATCCAGCTCTCTCACCAGTAGGAAGCTTTGCTGGAGAAGGCAGCAGAGCCGCCCTCTGTTACTCTTTAGACAGTCTTTCCTACTTCCTGGTCGGAAGGACTGACACAAGAAAGATGAAGATAACCAGGGGAAAGAACTTGAATGGCGTGGCTAACAGCGGAAACCCCAGCCCTCTCCAGCTCATGAACCGAGAAAATAAATTAGGACTAAGATGCAGGAAATGGCCATTTTCATATGCAGTAAGTAAAGCCATCCATATTAAATTTAGGTTACTTTATGAGGAAGGGTTGTAAAAACCAGAAAAGTACATGAGATCAGTAAGGGCTTCTTAAATTGGGTGGTATCAGTGGAGTCTGGTATTTCCTTTCTGTATGGACCCCAAGGAAGACTGAGAATAGAGGCTTCCCTTCCAAGGAGGTTTGGGTGTGCTGTTAGCAAGATCGCATCACCAGTAAGCCAGGCTCTGGCAGGAGAAGGGAATTTAAGGGGATCAAGGAAACAGTAGTACCTTGTTATTTAGCAAAGCCTTCTGTAGTCTCAGTATAAAAGGTCTTGCTGTCAGCCTTGGGCAGATGTGAACTGAGACCAGGAAGACTGTGTTGGGGATCAGCAGGAGGTGAGGTGACAAGTGGAGAGACTCACAGGGCCTGGGAGGATGCTCAGATGGTGATGTCCTTGAAGGCAGGAGCTACCGTGCTTTCATCCAAATGATGACTGCATTTTGGCATTGTGGTCACATGCTTTTCATCTGTGATGGATTTAGAAATGAATGCTAAGGGCCTGGGGAGAGGACTCAGTGGTTAAGAGCACTTACTGTTCTTGCAAAGGACCCAGGTTCAGTCCCAGTCACTTATACAGTGGTTCATGATTGAGTTCTACGGTATTTGATGCCTTTTCTGGCTCCTGCATTCACATGGTCCATATATGTACACTCAGGCAAGTACACATAAAATGAGTATTTTTTAAAGGACATTAATGCTGAATGGAAATTGAGTAAGACAGATACATTTATTTATTTGTTTATTTAGGTGCTGTTGTTTGTTTTTGGAGATAGGGTTCCTCTGTGTAGCCCTGGTTGTCTTGGAACTCGCTCTGTAGACCACTCTAACCTCAAACTCACAAAGATCTACCTGTTTCTGCCTCCAGAGTGCTGGGATTAGAGGCACCCCCCCCATTTTAAGTAAGATAGACGGTGGATAGATAACAATAGTAAACTCTCTAGCTCAATCAGATGGAAGCAATGTGTTGAAAGTGGAACTGATACCGATCATGAGTGGGCAAGAGGTTACAGGAGTCATTGATGTCAAGCGGTGATGCAGGGGGGAGGGGAGTCCCTGCAGGTGTCATACAGGGAAGTGAACCACTCAAAGAGTAAGAATGAAAACCAGGTACAGACTGGCTTTGTCAACCTGGATCAGACTTCTGGGAGTCTAATGCCAGGCAGTTTATTGTCAGCATATTTAAAACAGTACGATTTGGGGGAAGGTTTCCAGGCAGCAATCGGTCCAGTTCCAGGTGCACACTAAAGCTTAAGGTGATTACATAGAAACTCTTTTACAGAGTCCATGTGAGCATGAGGGTGGGCTCTATATTTAAAAGGCCTAGTGTGGTCTCTGACCCATAGCACAGCGGTCAGCAGGCCATAGAGTACTTGTGACCTCTCGCCTAAGGATGGGTCATGGTCTACAGAGGGAAGAGTCTGGGATAATCATTCTGGGAATTAGGGTGAGGTCTGTTTATATAGCAAAAGGTGGGTGAACTGCCTCCACAGATAGCAGAAAAGTCACCTGGTCCTTAAAGTCCATGCTCAGCTTTCTGGATGAAAGCAAGTACTTGATTTTATCTGCCCCATTGAGGAGACACCCCTGTGTGATTAGCATTTGTAGTTCTTGGTAGTGCTTCTCTGTAAGTACAAGGACCTTTGTGCACCAGCAAAGCATCACCAATGACAGTTAAAGATTGCCTTCTCCAGGATTCAGGTTAGAAATCTAAGTGAGGCAGACACAGATAAGCTAGGTTCCTATGGGAGTGGTTTTCTTTCACAATGCTCTGTCTTTGACCTCTGGGCCAGTAAATACCCAACACCTCATGTGTGCTTGCTACCAGATGAACCACTGTATTTTCTTTTTTTCTCTTTTTTTTTTCGTTTTTTCCATGATATTTATTGAGCTCTACATTTTTCTCTGCTCCCCTCCCTCCTTCAACCCTCCCCCAAGGTCCCTATGCTCCCAATTTATTCAGGAGATCTTGTCTTTTTATACTTTCTACTTCCCATGTAGGTTAGATCTATGTAAGTCTCTTAGTGTCCATATTGTTGTCTAAGATCTCTGGGATTGTGGTTTGTAGGCTGGCTTTCTTTGCTTTATGTTTAAAAACCACCTATGAGTGAGTACATGTGATAATTGTCTTTCTGTGTCTGGGTTACCTCACTCGAAATAATGCTTTCTAGTTCCATCCATTTTCCTGCAAAATTCAAGCTGTCGTTATTTTTTTCTGCTGTATAGTACTCCATTGTGTAAATGTACCACATTTTTCTTCGATTGAGGGGCATTTAGGTTTAGATTGTTTCCAGTTTCTGGCTATGATAAACAAAGCTGCTATGAACATAGTTGAGCACATGTCCTTGTGGCACGATTGAGCATCCTGTGGATATATACCCAAAAGTGGTATTACTGGGTCTTTTTCTTTTTCTTCTTTTCTTTTTTCTTTTTATTTCTTTTTTTGATTTTTCAAGACGGGTTTTTCTGTAGCTCTGGAGCCTGTCCTGGAACTAGGTCTTGTAGACCACGCTGGTCTCGAACTCACAGAGATCCGCCTGCCTCTGCCTCCCGAGTGCTGGGATTAAAGGCGTGCGCCACCACTGCCCGGTCTATTACTGGACCTTAAGGAAGGTTGTTTCGTAATTTTCTGAGAAATCGCCACACTGACATCCATAGGGGTTGTACCAGCTTGCATTCCCACCAGCAATGTAGAAGTGTTCCCTTTTCCCCACAACCTCTCCAGCATAAGTTGTCATCAGTGCTTTTGATATTGGCCATTCTTACAGGTGTAAGATGGAATCTCAGAGTTGTTTTGATTTGCATTTCTCTGATGACTAAGGATGTTGAGCATTTCCTTAAGTGTCTTTCAGCTATTTTAGATTCTTCTGTTGAGAGTTCTCTGTTAAGGTCTGTACTCCATTTTTTTTTATTGGATTACGTGATCTTTTGTTGTTCAATTTCTTGAGTTCTTTGTATATTTTGGAGATCAGACCTGTCTGATGTGGAGTTAGTGAAGATCTTTTCCCATTCTGTAGGCTGTCGTTTGGTCTTGTTGACCATGTCCTTTGCTTTACAGAAGCTTTTCAGTTTCAGAAAGTCCCATTTATTAATTGTTTCTCTCAGTGTCTGTGCTGCTGGGGTTCTATTTAGGAAGTGGTACCCTGTGCCAATCTGTTCAAGTGTACTTCCCACTTTCTCTTCTATAAGGTTCACTGTAGCTGGCTTTATGTTGAGGTCTTTGGTCCATTTGGATTTGAGTTTTGTACATGGTGATAGATATGGGTCTATTTTCATTTTTCTACATGTTGATATCCAGTTATGCCAGCACCACTTTCTTCCAACTGATATTTTTTGCTTCTTTATCAAATATCAGGTGTTCGACGATGTGTGGATTGATAGCCGGGTCTTCTATTCGGTTTCATTGGTCCTCCTGTCTGTTCTTATGCCAGTACCAGGCTGTTTTCAGTACTGTAGCTCTGTAGTAGAGTTTGAAGTCAGGAATTGTGATGCCTCCAGAAGTTCTTTTGTTGCCCAGGATTGTTTTGGCTATCCTGGGTTTTATGCTTTTCCAAATGAAGTTGAGTACCATTCTTTGGAGGTCTTTGAAGAATTTTGTTGGGATTTTGATGGTCATTGTGTTGAATCTGTAGATTGCTTTTGGTAGGATTGTTATTTTTTCTATATTAATTCTGCCTACCCAAGAGCATGGGAGGTCTTTCTATGTTCTGGTGTCTTCTTCAATTTCTTTCTTCAAAGATTTAAAGTTCTTGTCATACAAGTCTTCCACTTGTTTGGTTAGAGTTACTCCGAGATATTTTATGCCATTTGTGGCTATTGTGAAGGGTGTTGATTCTCTGATTTCAGCCCTTTTATCATCTGTGTACAGGAGGGCTACTGATTTTTTTAGTTAATCTTGTATCCTGATACATTGCTGAACGTGTTTATGAGTTGTAGAAGTTTCTTGGTAGAATTTTTGGGATCACTTATGTAAACTATCATATCATTAGCAAACAATGAGAGTTTGACTTCTTCTTTTCCAATTTGTATCCCCTTGATCTCCCTTTGGTGTCTTATTGCTCTAGCTAGGACCTCAAGAACTATATTGAGTAGGTATGGAGAGAGTGGACAACCTTGTCTTGTCCTTGATTTCAGTGGAATCGCTGGGAGTTTCTCTTAATTTAGTTTGATGTTGGCTGTTGGCTTGCTGTATATTGCCTTAATTATGTTTAGGTATGTTCCTTGTATCCCTGACCTTGTATCTCCAAGACCTTTATCATGAAGGGATGTTGTATTTTGTCAAATGCTTTTTTGGCATCTAATGAGGTGATCATGTGATTTTTATTTTTCAGCTTGTGGTGGATTACGTTGACAGATTTTCGTATGTTGAACCATCCCTGCATCTGTGGGATGAAGCCAACTTGGTCATGGTGGATGATGGTTCTGATGTGTTCTTGGATTCTATTTGCTAGTATTTTATTTAGTATTTTTGCATCAATGTTCATGAGTGATATTGGTCTGTAATTCTCTTTCTTAGTATTGTGTTTCTTTGGTTTGGGTATCAGGGTAATTATAGCCTCATAAAAAGAGTTTGGCAATGTTGCCTTTGTTTCTATTGTGTGGAATAATTTGAGGAGTATTGGTATTAGTTCC
>PVIU01019996.1:0-35014 GCA_004026605.1 Ondatra zibethicus
TCCTCCCTCCCTCCCTCCCTCTCTTCCTCTCTCCATCTTTCTCTCCCTCCCCTCCCTCCCCCCCCTCTCTCTCTTTCTTTCTTTCTTTCTTTCTTTCATTTGCGAAGGTCTCATATAGCTCAGGTTGGCCTCAGATTTACTCTGCAGCCAAGGCAAGGATGAACTTCTGATACTCTCAACTCTATGCCCTGCCCAGTGCTGGGATTTCAGACAGGCACAAACTTACCTGACTGATGTGGTGCAGGAGGGTTGAACCCAGGACTTTGAGCATGCTGGGCAACCATTCTACTAGCCAATGCTACCTCCATATGTGGATTTTGAATTTTCAGTTAATTAAGTTAATTAATTGATTAATTTTGTGACAGTCTGACATAGCCCAGGCTGGCCTTAAATTTGATTTGTTGCCAAGATGTCCTTGAACTTTTGATCCTCCTGCCTCTACTTTCTATTTTGGGTACTACAGGTGTGTACCACCACACCCCATTTGTGGGGTCCTGGGGATCAAACCTAGGGCCTCATGTATCCTAGGCAAGCATTCTACAAATAGCCTCATCCAGCCCTGTCTATACCTTTGCCACGTTAGAAGTTTAAAATTAACTGGGTCATTGACGAGGTTTCAGATTGTAGGATTTCCTGTAGCACTCAAGCACCCAGAAAGAAGGTAGCATGTGGCCTTTTAGGCTTGTCTTTCCCGTGTACATGGTGACCAAGCTGTACACTTTCTTTCAGGCGTTAGAAGTTACCTTCACCTGCTTTCAAGCCGAACTCATTACACATGAAAACCCAGATCCTTGTTCAGAAAAGATTGGGAATTTCAAGGTGTCAGCAGCAACCAGCAGTGCTTATAGCTAAGTGAGCATCTCACAAGGTGGCTGGCTCCTTGAAACAGGTCAGAGATCAGGCACGCCAGAGACCAGGCACGCCAGAGACCAGGCACGCCAGAGACCAGGTACGCGGTTCTGCCTGTGAGGATGAGCCAGGAGCTGGGCCTTGGCGTTTCCCCCATGAAACCGACAAGAACATCTGCTTGGGGGTTCAAAGGAGGAGACTTCTTGCAGTGTTTCGGCATTAAAAATATGGCTTCATGTGCTTATTTTTTTCTTAAGTGTAACCTGGATGCCTCTGTAAATATAGTCCAAGGAGGAAGCTTTTTGGGACAAAGTTGTTGCTGGTCTCTGGTGCCCAGGAGCGACCAGGAAGCAGCCCTGGGGATCCCAATCCTCGTTTTCAGAGCTCTCCTGTTATAGGCAAACTACGGGGTCCCCACAAGGGCCCACCCATTGGGAGTGAAGCTACAGAGCTGCAACTCTGCCTTCTCTCTCTCTTCCTCTCCTTTATAGTCACCCAACAGGCAAGACGGCAGAGGCTGCCTCTATAGACCCTGCAGCCGCCACCAAACGGTCCTGGGGGATGTTTCCCACTTGCGATTGCTGCTGGCTGATTCCCCTGAAAGCCACATGTCCTGCAAACAGTGTGGGCATTTGCTGCCTGAACAGGACATACACAGATCAGGCAGACAGAGGAATGCATGGGCTGAAAGCTCCAAGAATCACCACTGTCTGAATCTGAAGATGGCCTTGGTACAAGCTTGACTATGATACTTCTCTACTACAAGAGATCGTTTCTGATGTAGACAAGAAACCGATAAAAAAGAAAACCCATAACATATTCAATTTCATTGATTTTTATCTACGTGCACGTACACACACACACACACACACACACACACACACACACACACACACACACACACACACACACACACACCGGGGCTAGGGAGATAGCTTACAGAATAGAAACACTAGCTTTTTTCTATTCTCATATTCTTATTAAGCATAAGCCTATGGCTGGACGGTGGTGGCGCACGCCTTTAATCCCAGCACTTGGGAGGCAGAGGCAGGCAGATCTCTGTGAGTTCGAGTCCAGCCTGGTCTACAAGAACTAGTTCCAGGATAGGCTGCAAAGCTACAGAGAAACCCGGTCTCTAAAAACAAACAAAAACAAAAACAAAAAACAAAACTCCATAAGCCTATGGATCAGAATCCGATGTTTGGAACCCACACAAAAGTCTGGACTCGGTGCTCTGTATCTGAATTCCCAATACTTTCATGACTAGGTGCGAGGGGGAGGCAGGAGACCCCTGGCCCAGCTAGCCAGGAGTGCACAGCGCAGCATCAGAGACAAGAGGGACCCTGCCTTGACAGGAGAGAGGTCAGATTGGCTCCTGAAAGTTGTCCTCTGGCCTCCACATGCACGTCCTGCTCCAATAAATAGAGATTTTAAAAAGTCAGGCAGTGGTGGTGCATGCCTTTAATCCCAACACATGGGAGGCAGAGGCAGGTGGATCTCTGTGAGCTTGAGGCCAGCCTGGTCTACAAGAGCTAGTTCCAGGACAGGCTCCAAAGCTACAGAAAAACCCTGTCTCAAAAAAACAAAACAAAAAAAAAACAAAAACAAAAAAAGGAAAATAATTACTTACTAATACTTATTAATAATTGTGACAGTTACTGTCTGTCAACTGGACAGGAACAGAACCAGCGTTAGAAACAAAACTCTGGATATCTTTGCAAGGGAGTTTCTAGATTAGGTTAGTTGGGACGAAGACTCACAGTAAATTCTGGGAGCACTGTTCCAGGGGTTGGAGCACTGACTGAATAGAAAGGAGAAAAGGATCTGGGAGCACTGCTCATTGCTGCCTCCTGGCTGTGGATCCGCCTCACGCTCCTGTTGCCATGGCTTTTCTGCCTCAAACCGTCAACCTCTCTTTTTCCTGAGCTGCTTCTGTCACAGCGGCGAGGAAAGTCACTAGGGCGGTAATATTTTCATGGCTTGTTTTATTTCCTGTGTCGTTTTCTCTGCAGGCTCCTCGTGAGGCATCAATCCCATTGCACAGATAAGTAAGTAAAATGCAGGGAGCATCCAAGATGGGTGGATCACAGGGATCCAGATAAGGGCAGAGGCCAGCACTGCCTCCCACCCTGAGTAATTGTAGGCAAACTCTCAGCCTGACTTAACACCACCCTCCGGGAGGCAGAGGAAGATGCTGAGATAACACAGTGAAAACCTGAAAGCCCAGTTTAGGGGACACCAGCCGAGGAGCATGAAGCTGAGGTTTGATCTCTCTTATCGATGAGGGGCCAGCCAGAGAGAGGCACAAGGAAGCATTGAGCCCACCTGCAGCCTGGGACCCAGATGGGGACCTTGGATCCGCCATTGTGGGTGATCCTCGGGTTTGCCAGCTTTAATCTAAACCCAGGACCTAAAGGATTTAGACTTTCAAAAAATTTAAACCTCTCCATGGGAATTAAAAGCCAGAGCCCCAGAGATCTCCAAAGTCTGGAGATCTTTTCAGGATGCTAATCCTGATTCCCTTTCTCCCTTTGCCAGAGCCCTGCCCTCTGTCTTGGCAAGACAGCTACTGAGGACGTGGGATCAAGGTGTTGAGGATTTTATATAAAATCGCACAAAGTTTGCTCTCTTTATGCTATTTCTTCTTTCTTTCTTCCTTCCTTCCTTTTTTTTTTTTCTGAAACAGGGTTTCTTTGGAACTTATTTTGTAGACCAGGCTGGCCTCAAACTCACAGAGATCCATCCACCTGTCTCTGCCTCCCAAGTGCTGGGATTAAAGGCATGCACCACCACCACCCCGCCATTTTTTATCCGTCTGTATTAAGAGATTGCCAAAAAGCCTGGAGAGATGCTCAGTCAGTAAAGCGCTTGCTGTGTGAGCACGAGGCCCTGAGTTTGATGCCCAGAGCTGACATTAAAATAGCCGGGCACAGCACTAGAGAATCCACAAGCATGACCCCCGCTAAGACCCTAAGCAGTAGAGGAGAGGGTGCCTGAACTGACTTTGCCCTATAGTCAGATTAATGAATATCTTAAATGTCACCATAGAGCCTTCATCCAGCGGCTGATGGAGACAGAGGCAGAGAGCCACAGCCAGGCACTGGGCTGAGCTCCCAAAGTCCAGCTGAAGAGTGGGAGGAGTGAGAATATGAGCAAAGAAGTCAAGACCATGATGGGGACACCTACTAAACAGTCTACCTGAGCTAATGGGAGCTCTCTAACTCCAGCTGGGCAGGGAAGGAACAAGCATAGGACCAAACTAGTCCCTCTGAATGTGGGTAACAGTTGCATGGCTGGGGCAGACTGCGGGGCCACTGGCAGTGGCACCAGGGTTTACCCCAACTGCATGTACTGGCTTTTTGGGAACCTATTCTCTTTGGATGGATACCTTGCTCAGCCTAGATATAGTAGGGAGGGCCTTGGACCTTCCCCAAAGCAATGTGCCCTACCCTCTCTGAGGAGTGGATGGGAGGTGGGGTGGGGGGTGGGTGGAAGAAATGGGAGGAGGGGAGGGAGTGGAAACTGGGATTGGCATGTAAATGAAAAAAGATAGTTTGTTTTTTAAAATAAAATAAATTATAAAAAAGTAAAAGATAAAATAACCAGGCATGGTGTCCAGAACTTAAAACCCCAGGACTAGAGAGGTGGTGGGTCTCTAGGACTCTCTAGTCAGTCAACCTAGGTTAATTGGTGGGCTCCAGGTTAATGCGAGACCCTGTCTCAAGCAATAAGGTGGACAGGACTCCTCTCATGCATGTGTACACACACATACTCAAACACACACGTCCTCATAATCACACACACAGAGATGATAGATAGACTGATAGACATATTGATAGATAGATAGACAGACAGACAGATGATAGATGATAGTTGGATGATAGATAGACAGACAGACAGATAGATGATAGATGGATAGATAGATGGTTGGATGATAGATAGATAGACAGACAGAGTATAGATAGACAGACAGACAGAGTATAGGTGGATAGATGGATGATGATAGATAGATAGAGATATGAACCGAACTGACTCACTTCCCCTTTTCCCAAGTGGATATGTGTGTGCTTGGGGATCAGAGAGAGGTTCCTGTGAGGAGGAGGAGGAGGAGGAGGAGGAGGAGGAGGAGGATGCTCTCAGGTAGCAGTTATGAACAGAGCTGGCTCTCTCCACAGGACCTAGAGCAGAGGGAGGAGACAGTACCGATAAAGCTCCCAGGCTGATACAGCGTCCTAAACATCCCACATATTCAGTCCTTGTTCCCAAACTGAAGTCCAGCAAGTGAAGAGAGAGCTTTGCCCAGATGCTTGGAACCAAATTCCTGTCCTTCCTGGGTCCTCAGCAGCTTGACTGCCCTCAATCCCAGTGTCCTCTAGGACACCCAGGCCCGAAGACCACCATGACTGTCACCTCGAGAATGCTCCCTTTTTCAGGCCACTGAGCTGCCGTCCGACTCATCCACCCACACCTGACAGGCAGGGGCCCAGCTTTGGAGATAAATGACTACCAGCCCCAGTCATTCCAACTCACATACAGAATACCTGGTGTCCCATCCACCTCGACACTCTGGAACTCAGCTGGCACTGACTCAGGTAGACAACAAGGGCACAGCCGGGACACGCGTCTTCCAGCCTTGCCTCATTCACCGACTGGAAGCTTCAAGGCCAGGGTGTTTGAGAGACAGTTGTCTGCTTGATTACGGTCTCTGAGTACAGCCTGCGTGGGCACACATGCCCTTTGGTTAAGATTACCTATCCGGTGCGCCCTACCAGGTGGCCTCGCTGAGGCAGACATTCAAGACCAACCGGAAATGTCATACCTGCACTGGGAACAAAACGCCTGAGACAGCTACACACGGCTACCTAATGGGTCACTGTGGCTGGCAGGTGGAGCCTCCCTCCCCTCTGCTGCTCCACCATCCTTTTCTGACCTTCCCACTCTGGCTTTGTTTGTTGTCTTCTCTAAAAGCCACCAGACTCCTGCACCCCAACTGCTGGCCATGGTGACATGCTCTGAGTCTTTCACCTGACGGTTGTCTCCACGTGACTTTGGACTTTTTCCCTGTTGAGCAATTTGGTTTCCTGATACTGAAAAGGCCCAGTGAATTCTGAGGAAGGAAAAACTTCCTTTTCTGGTTGTTTTTTACCATAACGACTGATGGATGATTCAGGTGATATCCGTAGGTAGGAAATGGTACTGAGTAGGTTGATGGGACACCATGCTGAAAGAGGGGTAATGCCCAGGGGTTGTAGATGAGAGCCCAGGGAGAAGACAGCTGTCCTGGGAGGTAGGAGATGTTGGCCTTGAGACCTCAAAGGTGGTGCAGAGACCTGGCCCAGCTAGGAATGACTCCAGGCCCGTCAGGTGTCCGGGGTGTGATTCTGGGATGCCAAGGTGTGCTGAGAACCACTGGGTTTCTGGTTGATTCCACAACCTCTCTATGGTGATGAACCTAAGTGTTCAGGAACCTCCCATTGCACTCCCCAGTGGAAAAAATGCGGGGCAGATGGCCCTGGGCATGGCACAGCCTGGTCCCTTGTCCCTAGCAATAACGGTGTAGACAGTGAGGCAGCCCCTGGCGGTGGCGGGGTGTGTGTGTGTGAGCTTGCATCAATTTCGTGTCTGTTTCATCTTTAAAAATTTTGTGCTTAATTTATTTTTTTAGTTGTGTGTGTGTTTGTGTGACTGTCTCTGTGTGTGTCTCTGTGTGTATTTGGATGTGTGTGTCTCCGTGTGTCTATGTGTGTGTACATGTGGAGATTAGAGGTTGACATCCAGTGTCTTCCTTATTCACTCTCTGCCTTATGCTTTGAGACAGAGTCTCTCACTATACCTGGTAGAACATGATGGGTGAGTGACTACACAGGCTGGCCACTGAGCCCCTGGGATCCTGTTTCTGCCTCCCCAGGCCTGAGCTTACAGGTTTTCCACTGTGTCCGGCTCTTTATGTAGGTCCTGTGGATGCAAACGCAGGTCCTCAGGCTTGGGCCGTGGACCCTTCGCTGAGCCTTCTCCTCAGGTCTCACAGTCTCTGGACCCGACTTTGCCCTCCATCCCATGGAAAGACTTCCCGTGAGCTGAGATGGAGTCACTGAAGGAGACGGGGCAAAGCCAAGGCATTTGAATCCTGGTGTCTGCTGGGGGGTGCCAGCGTGGACGATGAGATGCAAATGTTCTGATGTGACTTTGAGTTGGGGGGCTCACTGTGTAGCCAAGGCTAGCCTCAGACTCTGAATTCTCCTCCTTCAGCCTTCTGAGTTCTGGTTAGAGGTGTGCAACACGGTGCATCGCTTATCTGGTGCTCTAGGTGGAATTGGGGTTTCATGTGTGCACTCCCCTGCCTGCATCCCGTCCCCAGCACTTTAGATAACATAAATAGGTTACAAATGACCTTGATTTCTCAACACTCATTGCACAGTCTTAGGAAGTCCTGGATAGAGAGGAGGTAAAAGTAGTAAATAATTTATTGTTTTAAAAAAGATTTTATTTTATATTTAAATTCTCTCTCTCTCTCCCTCTCTCTCTCTTTCTCTCTCTCTCTCTCTCTCTCTCTCTCTCTCTCTCTCTCTCTCTCTCTGTGTGTGTGTGTGTGTGTACGTGTGATGTGAGCATCTGTGAAGACCAGAGTAGGTTGGTGAATCTTTGGAGCTGAAGTGAGAGAGAGTTGTAAGCAGCTGACCTGGGTACCAGGAGCTCAACTCCAGTCCCCTGCGAGAGCAGCACAGGCTTTTGACCTCTGAGCCGTCTCCCCAGCGCTCAGATGACAATACGTGACAGGAAAAGCCTGTTAGGTCTGGAGGAGAGGTAACCGGTGATGGGATCTTAAGGGGACCAAGACAGCCCAGGAAGGCTGGAGAGATGACTCAGTGGTTAAGAGCACTTGCTGCTCTTGCCGAGGACCCGAGTTTAGATCCCACCACCTAAGCTGGATGGCTTCACGGGATCTGACACCCTCTTCTTGCCTGCACACCCATGTGTACATGCACTCACACTCAGACACACACTGCTACACAAAAATAAACTTGTTTTTAAAATATAATAATAATATAAATAATAACAATGATAATAATAATAATTCATCTCTGGAGCTGTAAGATTCTAACTCCTGAGCTTCTGTCCAGTCACAGCTTCATGGAACCTTTGACCCCAGTGTGGCTTTTCTCTGTTTTGGGACCTTCAGTTCACAGAGTCATCTAAGAGCTCCGTTCTGCCACTGAACATACAAATGTCACCCACACTGGGCAGAGTGGGGCATTGAGGATAAGTCAGCTTCTGTCTCCAAAGTGTTCTTGTGACCTCCAACGAACATTTGGAGTCATCATCAACTCCCCTTCTCCCGTGTCCAGCATCTAGTGGTCGATCATTCCACTCTGTCTCTATGAACCTCATGTTCTAAGCAGCCCACCTGGTGGAGACAGACAATATTCTTATTTTTGAGACTGGCTTATTTCACTTAGAAGTCGAGTGTTCCCAAGGCAAGCTTGCCTGACTGCCGAGCATCCCTGGGCAGCTGCTGTGTGTGCCTGTGACCCCTGCTCAGAGTACGCAGAGCGAGTGACCAAGCACTCCATGCTCACTCAGGCAGGAGTCACTAACGACGGATGGATGGAAACCAACCCCGCACCTTTATGCTTAGGCAGTCACGTGATGCCCCAGTGACTTTGTCTTTAAGCCTAAGAATGGTGGTGATCTTATCTACCCAGAGGCTCAAACCAGGCCATAAGCCTGAGACCCAAACAGGAATTCTAAGAGAAAATCAAGGCTTATGAGGGGTTAATAAAATGTTCACACACCATACCATGGGGTTTGCTTTATTCACTGCTTAATATAATAGTCTTGAAAAATCATTCAAATAAAGCTTTTTTTTTTTTTACATGGCGCTGTGGATGGAACTTGGGTTTCAAGCATGACAGACAGGGTTGCCGGCAGTTATGAGCCATAAGTGTACTTCACAGTCTCCATTGGCAACCAGATAAACCTTGAAACTGTATTCTTAGCAGACTAGCAGCTTCCACCAACGTAGGCTAAGAATGTCTCGAGCTCACATCTGAGACCAGTAACAGACTTCTTCATGCTACAGTAACCCCAGTGATCAAACTAGTGTATGGATAAATGCCTTGATTTAGTTTTGTTATGAAACTAATGAAATCTGAATTAACTGTTTCTATGGTGGAACATGTCTTTTTATATACTTTTTTTTTTCACAAAGCATGGTTTCTCTGTATAGCTCTGGCTGTCCTGGAATTTACTCTGTAGACCAGGCTGGCCTCAAACTCAGAGATCTGCCTGCCTCTGCCTCCTGAGTGCTGGGATTAAAGGTGTGCGCCACTATGCCCAGCTATGTACTTTTATAATAATATTTTGTTGTATGTGTATGTATGTTTTGCCTGCATGTATGTCTGTGTGCCACATGTGTGCAGTGCCCATGGAGATAAAGAACATGGTGTGGCGTCCCACATCTGAAGTTACAGATGGTTGTGAGCCACCATATGAGTGTTGGGGATTGAACCCACATCTTCTGGAAGAGCAGCCATCTAATCAACCCTGGAACATGTCTTCTGAGCCAATTCAAATCTGTGTTCCCAAAATCACTCAGATTTGGCTCAGAATAACTGTTTATTCCCTTTGAAGTGAGAGCAGTATTGAGTCGACAGTTAAGATGGTAAATTTTATTTTGCATATATTGATGGTATTTAGTTTCCCATTACTGCGACAAAAACCCCAAAACAATTAACTTAAAAAGAAGGGAGGTTTATTTTGGCTCAGAGTTTTGGAGAATTCACCCATGGCCAGCTGGCCAATTGCCGTCCAGCTTCCTGCCAGGGGGTGTGTGATGGACTGCTGTTCTCTCTGACTGGACAGGAAGGAAAGGGGGAGTAGAAGAAACTGGGCTCTCACAATCTCCCCATGAGCATGTCCCACGACAAAAAGCCCCTCTTGTTAGGTCCTGCCTATCACCGCCCGATGGTGCCACTCAAAGGACCAAGGTTTGAAGACAGCTGGTCCCTTTACCACATAGTTTAGATATAAATATAGAAGTAGAAATAAAAATGTGTTGAGCTCACATTAGCCAGTTGTCCTTGACCATGTTTATGAGGAAGGAGTTCTGTGGGATCCTGTGCTCTCAGATACAATGGAAACACCCTTCTCCCATCTCTGTTCTGCCTGTGGCCCAGAGTCAGATGGGAAAACCCGGGGAAGGGTTCACACTAGGTTCACACTAGGTTCACACTAGGTCAAGGTCATGACAGTGAATTTCTGGCAGCGACCTTATCTTTCCTCAGGAAGCTGCTGTAGGAGGCTCACTCAGCCCTGCAAGGCTGCCACAGAGGTGCCACACAGTCTGCAGCAGATCTGGTGCACAGCGGCCTGCCTGCCACCCCTCCTGTCCTGGGTGAGCCCCACCCCCAATTGCTGCCTCTCTAATGTCACACTTCTAGTGTGCCTCAGACCTTATAATGATACCGGCACCCTCACGTGGATGATGTCTAATGAAGTGTGTGCACAGCAAGAAGCTGCCATCGTTGCTAGCCATCTTGTCTGGTCCTCCTCCCCCAAGGCCTCCTTCCAGACGAGCTCTGAGTACTTCCCTCCACCCATTGCTATCTCAGAGTCACCAGCCCTCCCTGGAGCCACCAAGAATGGCTGTGGTTCTGAGAAAGGCGTTTGAGATCTAGGCACAGGGTACCAGTCCAGAATCTACAGTGTGTCCATGTGTAGCTGTCAAGAAGTGTTCTGATAACCTTCCTTGTTGTTGAGTGTGCCTGTCACATTTCAAGGCCAGCAGGACTTTGCAGGGGCCACATACTTCCAAAATATTTCAGTTGCCACAGGCCAAACAGCAGGGGGAGTAGGAGGATGGCAGAGGCACGAGAGATGTCCTCAGATACCATCAGGGCCTTGCCCACAGGGAGGGGAAGAGTCTGCTTACACAGATACTCAATTTAATGTGTATAGCAAGGTTTATTTGTGCCCTGTCCTCCCCCTCCTCCAAATAAGCTCACATATGGACACTACCACATGTGTGCCTGTGCGTGCATGCACGCACACACACACACACACACACACACACACACTGGTAAGTACATGTGTGCACCTGGACATGTAGAAATGACTTTCACAGGGGCAAAGCCCAATCATTCTACAAGTTCTCAGTAAATAAGGTAAGGAGGAGACTGACTAGCCCGAGAAAGCCCCTCCTAGCCCCACATTCAACCAGGAAGCTGCTTCTCTTTCTCCATGCTTTGTTATAACGCTCGCCAAGAGGCTCGCAGCTTTTCCAGCAAGCCAGCTAGGGGCTCATGTGACCACAGGGCACAATTCTTCTACTTAAATACCCCCAGCCACCTCAATGAACTATCCTCTCAGAGGGTCCTACAGTTTAACCAGGAATCTACCCTCCTTTATTCAGAGGGTACCCAGAAAACAAGAAGCCACACACCCAGCGTTAGAAACAGAACAGGCTGGACTGGGTGTGTACCCTGGAGTGAGGGAAAGCAGGGAAGGGAACCGGGGTCAAACTCGACCAAAGTGCATTTGAACCTTTTCATGTTGGCTTCCCGGCAGTTTGTGTTTGCCGAGGAGACTGTGTACCACAGGACCCCAGTGTTCTCTTGTAGCCCGGTAATAAAAGCCATCTGTCTGAAACCCTTTTTCGGAACAAGAACGGCATGAACAAATAAGCAAATGGTCATAAAAGAACAGGGGAAGGGCGGCCTCAGAATGGGGAGCCAGGCACACAGACTACGGGACAGCGCTGCCTGAGGCTGGAGACTTCTGAAGGCCAAGTGTAATGGCCATCGTGAAAGCGTAGACAGCACTGAAATCAATGCGTACGTGTAGGATGCGTCAGATGACCCAGGCTGACCTCCTCCGAGAACTTGTGCTACACCTGGGCCCCCCACTGCTTCAGGAAGAAGAGAAATGTGGAGCCTTACCCTTGAGTCCCTGCGACGAATCCTGTGTGGCCTCTGCCCCCAAACTGACATCCACCCAGAACTTTAGAATGTGACCTGTTTGGAACTAGAGTCTTTGCAGATGTAATTAAGAAATTATTATCTGGGCATGGTGATACATGCCGGTTTCAGCATGAGGGAGACAAGGGGCAGGAGTTGCCCCATGAGTTTGAGGTCAGCCTGCTTTACCTGGTGGATTCCAGGCTAACCACACAGGAAGAACCTGTCTCAACACAGAAAAACATGGTATCATATGAGGATTAGGATGGACCCTCAACCCAATGGCAGATGTTCATAAAGTGGAGGATGCAGGCAGGTGGGCCACGTGAAGACAGTGCAGAGGGATGCCCTGCAAGCCAGGGACCGCCACGGTCCTATGGTGTTGTTTGTGGAGAGGTGAGAGAGATGCAGGCTCTCCTGGTATTTTGGTCCCACAGTCAGCTGAATCTGTGGACAGAGAACCTACAGAGACGGAAGGCCGACTGTGGCGTGAGCTGTAGGTATTTCATAGGTGGTCTTTGTTCTGTCCCTACTTCTATCACATGTGAGTGTCAAACTTCAACATTTTCTGCACCAACTGATGGTGAGGATTTAGGGTCTTTTCCTATTGTCACTATGGTGGATTACATTGATTGGTCTTCAGATTCTGAGCCATTCTGGCTTCTCTGGAATCCATTTGATTATGGTGTATATATTTCTGAATTATATTTGGCAACATTTTAAAGTAAGTTAGGATTTTTGGTTGGTTACTCTTACGGCTGTAGAGAAGACTTTCTCATATGCCCCCAAAGTTGGTACAGCACACATCCAAGAGTGTAGCTGAAAGCCAATGACTGCAAGAGCCTCATCTCAACCAGGGATGGAGTAGGAACCCGCTGGCCTGTCAGGGAAGTACATATATGAAAATCTCATCACTCAAGGCCCCCAGGCTCTGGTCTCCAGCAAAGCCACTGGGTGGATGCCCAAAGACCCAGACCACAGGTCCTGGTGCACAGCTACCTGCTCCTGCTGAAGAAGAAATTAGTGGTGCTAATGACTCAGACATGGCAGGCATATGGGTAACTCTAAAAAGGTGGTTGCTCTTAAATTTCTCTCGAAGAGAGAGAGAGGGTGGCAGGGAGGGAGAAGAATTCCTGATGGCAAGCCTGGGGAATAGGCAAGAGAACACAGATGAGTTTTGGAGCCAGGGAACCCATGGCTCCTGGGAATTCACCTCTCTGTAAATGCGGCCACCCTGCGTTCACGCTTCCCCAGTTTGGGACTCAGAGACCAGCTGATCAGAGAGCAACTGTGGAGCTAGCTCTCTCCTCCCCTTCACACGGGTCCTGGGGATCACATTTAGGTCGCCAGGCTTGTGAAACCAAGTGCCTTTACCTGTGGAGTCATCTCTCCAGAACCCCTATTTTTTCCTTCAGTCTGACAGTTACGTCCAGGGCCTTATGTGGCAAGGCAAGTGAGCTGCATCTCTGTACTCAATAATCAGAGCAATCTCTGGCTTCTGGAGGAGGCTTAGAGAACTTCCTGTGATACAAATTTAGAAAAATCTGTGGGCGAGGGAAAAAGAGGGAGAGCAGCCTGAGGAGTGACAGCCACTGTGAGTTCGGCTCTGAGGACCAGCTCCTGGCGGGGATGCTGTCGGGACTGCACACAGGGACCCTCTGGGCCCCCTGGGGCTTTATTCCAGCGCTGCACCCTTGCTCTCCACCCTCTGTTCTCTCTCAGGTCCCCCATGTTAGTTTCTGCGAGGCCCTGACCATTATCAGTCCTGGGGAACTGTGGTCCATGCTTCTGGGTGCCCTCATCTTCACTTCAGGGCTTTCTGTAGTGACTCACACAAGGTGACATACTGAGGTTTCTGGTTTGGGGAGCACTAGGACCTTTCTCTTCTGATGCAGATTTGTTTTTCTTTTTGTCATTCTGGTCTTATCAAGTCTACACTACAGTAGCCAGGCTTTTCCAGCCCGCGGCCTGGGGGCACCCACTGCCAGCCTCTCTGCCTGCTTCCTCCTATGGGGCCTTCTCTCCTTTTCTAGGACTTGGACCCAGCGGGTGTTCCCCAGTGTCACTGAAGTGAAGCGGTTCCCCAAGCTTGCTCCCAAGTGGCGGGTGGGCTGTGTGGACCTGTGAGGAGACACAGAAGGACCCTCCCTCCCAGCAGGGCCTGTTCCTTCCTGTTCACTGGTGTTGTGCCCACACACTGTCTCCCTATTCTGGCTTAGGGTTTTTGAAGGCAGATTTTAGGGTACCATGGGACTTCTGGCCCCGGGGAACAGTCCAGATGCTGAAAACATTTTTCATGTAACATCTGCAGCGAACAGCCCTTCTGCATTATGGGGCTGGGTTCCTGAGGGGGCTACTCAAGAGGGAGCACGCATCAGAGTACAGCATTAGTAGAGAGAGAGAGAGAGAGAGAGAGAGAGAGAGAGAGAGAGAGAGAGAGAGACTGGAAACAGTCTTAGTATCCATGTTCAGAGTGAGCTCAAGGCTGGCCTCTCTGGAGCTCGCTGGCATGAGCATCCAGGACTTCAAGCCCTCTTCTGAGCCAGGATTTTGGGATGTGGAGCTGGGAATCGGCTCCACCCAGTGCACCGATTCTTACACATGGGAAACTATAATCAGCAACCTAGACACAGAGACAATCAATAGTCATCGGCTGTGTATCTGCTGGACAGACTCTGGCTTCTTACAACCCCCAGAGCCCACAGACAAAGCCAGCAGTGACTTCCTGCTTCCCAGGTGCTCAGCTGCCAGGCTGCTGCTCTATGTAGAAGGGTATTCTCCCAGATCAGCGGCTGGTGGCAGAAACTGAGGGTCCCCAGGGCTTCCCAGGAAGGCAGAGCTGAGCCCAGAAGCCTACCCCAACTGCATACAGAGCTGGCCCATCCTCCCTTGGCTCCCCCGAGGCAGAGAATTAGAGCGTGCTGTTCATTCACAATGTTTATTTTCCTTTTGGAAACGCCTTGGGGCAAGCCAGGATAGGTTTTCATAGTTGTATTTGCCTTGGCTTGGCCACAGACTTGCCCCCTTTGTAGTCTGTTTATTGAGAGCGTGCACACAGACCCACATCCAGGAGCCTCACAGCGGATCTAAACCAGGGGCTGGGCAAGTGGGATGAGATCCTGGGGTGGGGTGGGGGGTGGCGGGCAGGGAGGAATCAGTTTTCTTCATCTGACTCTCAGCCTGCAGCTAACCTGAGGTCAGTCAGGCCAGGCACAAGGCCGCTTCTGCAGTCTCAGACAGGCCTTAGAGCTGTGACAGAGCCAGTCACCGCGTGGCCTGGCCAGAATGGCCACACACTCTATTCTTTTAGGTCCAAGTGTACAGTTATTACCCCCCCCCCCGCCAGTATTCATTCATTCATTGTGTCATGGCTTCATGTAGCCCAGGAGAACCTCAAATTCGTTATGTAGGTGAAGATGACCTTGAACTTCTGTTTCTCTGGCCTCTACCTCCTAAATTTTGGGATTCCAGGCATGCACCATCATGTCTGGTTTATGAATCAAATGAATCAAATCTTATGATTTTAAAGCTGGGGGTGTAGTTCAGCAGTAGGAGCTTACATGTGCAACGCTGTGGGTTCAATCCCCATTAAACTCCATTTGTCTATCTGATCCAAGGAATGCAACATGGGCCAAATATTGTTGGAACTTGGTTTTTTTTTTTTTAAGATTTATTTATTTATTATGTATACAGTGTTCCTTTGCATGTGTGCCTATACGCCAGAAGAGGGCACCAGATCTCATTACAGATGGGTGTGAGCCACCATGTGGGTCCTGGAAATTGAACTCAGGACCTCTGGAAGAGCAACCAGTGCTCTTAACCACTGAGCCATCTCTCCAGCCCAGGGAACTTGGTTCTTAAGCCTGTGCCATGTACTCAAGTTTGTAAAGACTACATGACATTGGCCAGAGGGGTTAGTTACATCAAAGCCTTTGAAGGTTCTATAAAACACCACCACACACTAAAATCCCGTCAGAAGAGCCTGCCATGGGGGTGGTAATTCTACTGTCTTGGCTGTGCATTCTGCGTTACCCTTGCTATTTCTGTGCCAGTTTTGCACAGGAATTTGGGCAACAAGAGACTGGATGAGCTCAAGCTTGCCCAAGATGACAAAGTCAGCAAAAGGTAGAAGCCCTGAAGTGAGTGGGGTCCTTTCTTCTCATGCTGGCGCTGGTGAAACCCTGTTCTCGGCCAGGAGTGGCCTGATGCAGAATCCCATAATACAATTGCACCAGGTAAGGAACAGCCAGGCCATCCCCGCAATGCTGGGCTCAGTCCCGGAGTGGGCAGAGCTCACACTCAGCCAAGAAGAGGATTCCGAGGAGATGGTATCTTAGACCTGCAGAGTTGTGCATGGTAAGCTGGACCACTGGGGTGCTGTTTGGCTCCTATGCCTGCCACATTCTTATTGTGCTCATTTAAAATGACACCGTGGTGACAATACTAGATGAAATGGTGTCATTTGACTGTGCATTTAGGAGCAGATTCCCTGACGATCATGGCCTCGGGTTGTCTGTCGCTGCTTTGGTTGGTAGGTTTTTGCAAGCATAAGTGCCCTGAGTCAGATCCCTAGGACGTGTATAGAAAGTCAGTACGGTGCTGTGTTTGTGTTGCTAACTCTCTACAGCCTAGCAGCATCAGGGCATGCCAGGCTGCTGAGAGGCCCTGTCTCAAAAAAGGGAGGAGGAGGAGGAGGAGAAGGAGGAAGAGGAGGAGGAGGAGAAGGAGGACGAGAAGGAGGACGAGAAGGAGGAGGAGGAAGACAAGGAGGAAGAGAAAGAGGAGGAGGAGGAGGAGAAGGAGGAGGAGGAGGAGGAGAAGGAAGAGAAGGAGGAAGAAAAGAAAGAGGGATGTGATCGATACTTTGTATGATGTTAAAGAATTAGTAAAAACATTATTTTCAGAAAAAGGTTGATGATGCCTGAGAAAAGATACCCAAGATGGTCCTCTGGCTCCCACTGTCACACACACACACACACACACACACACACACACACACACACACACACACACACACATGCAAGGACATTCGCAGAGTATTTTTTGCATCCACAATTTTTTTTTCATAAGAAATAAGAGTTGTCTACTTTTTCACAGTTTGAGACAAGAATTCAAATGGCTCAGGCTGTCCTCAAATTCACTATGCATTTAGGAGGCAGCTCAATCCCTAACCCTCCTGCCTCTGCCTTCCAGGCCCTGAGATTATAGGTGTACCCACTACACCCAGACTAGAGCTCTGTCTTTTGAAGTATGATGCCTTCCACGACCCACTAACCAGAAACACCCATCATTTGACTGCCATCTACACAACCTGTCATGAACTGGGTCATAATGAAGGAGAAGTTCACGCCAGCACACAGGAGGTCCCTTGGGATATGCGGGCCTCACTCCCAGACTAGGTGTCAGATCTCTGAGAAGTGTGCTCTGGTAAATAATTTAGGAATTAAATTAAATTTAGGAATCTCTATAGGTGACTCTGACATGCAGTTGGCGGGAGGGGGCTAGGATTCCCCTATCCAGGTCAGCGTCATTCTCCAAGTCAAATGATACCGGCTTTAAGGCCAAATGAAAGCCACCGCGATGGATCTGTAAACGCGGGAGTCATGTCTCATGCACACCCACGGATCACGAATGAATGGCTGTGTTGTGAGCTGGAACGTGACTGAACAAAAATGCATGCAGTGAATAACACACGGTAAATCAAAAAGCCCTGGGCACCAAGTGGATATCCAGTAACTGTGCCTGAAAAAGTGACCGAATGGGTGGCACCCCACAACGTACAATAACGTACAGTTGTGTTTTGGTGAAACTGAGAGTCAGTTGTTGGATGAAGGATCGCCAATAAAGAAAATAACTTAATTTGTGACGTACTGTCGGTTCCAGATACGTGCTAATTTAAAAGATTTTTAAAACGGAAAAGGAATGGCAGGCAGGTGAAACAGTATTTAAACGTGTTTTCTTCCTCTTTGGCGCCAGCCGTTAAACCACTGCTGTCCACTAGAGGGCGCTGCGATCCACTCTTGCAGGCCCCCAAAGGAACTCTGAAAGTCAAGTTCTGCAAGATGCTGCTCCCTTTAAAGACAAAGGCTTTACATTTGAGGCAACGAGGCGCATTACTTTTCTGCATTAAGGCCTATCCGAAATATCTCACTAGGTATCAGCCTATTTCGAAAGTGAATGGAAAAGCTGTTCTGTCTGGAGAGAGGATGGTTGCTTCTCTTGATTCATACTTGGCAATCGCTTGATTTCACTGCCTGGTCTGAGACGGGCTGTGCAGACGGAGGGGATCTGAAACACTGACCAGAAAAGGCTGACACTGGGTTTGAATGAAACACAAAGTAATACCGAGTGAAGAAAACGAGATGTCTTCTGTCCCCAAGCAGAGATCTCTTTACCCTGCTCAAATTATTCGTGGCTTATCGTGGACAAGAAAGGGGTAGAGGGAACCTGATAGGTTAAATTTAACCCCAGACCAGTGTTAACCCTGAGTATTGGCTTTCTAGAGATTAAAAAACTAGATTTTTCTGTCAGGAATGTATCACTTCCTTGGCTTCAGGCAGAATGAAAACCCTGGAAGCTTCCAGAGATATGCTTAGAGTAATAGCTCAGTAATCGCCACTGGGCTGGGACAAGCATTGGAAGCAATTAAAACTTCCACAGAAATTTAACAAAGTAATGTTAAGCTTAATGAAAAGAAATCAGGGGCCTAGGAGATCTCTCTCTCTCTCTCTCTCTCTCTCTCTCTCTCTGCAGAGCCGCCTCAGTGGGTTAGGAGCACCTGCTCTTCTTACAGAGAACCCGAGTTCAGCTCCCAGCACCCAAGTCCTGTAGCCCCGCTAGCTCCAGGGGGATCTGACACCCTCTTCTGGCCTCTGCAGGTATCTGCACACACACACACACACACACACACACACACACACACACACACACACACACATAAACATTAAGTCTTAGTAAACAGAAAACCCTGAACAGCAACAGAATTATATTTGTGTGTATATTTTTGTTTGCTTAAGTAGTGAAACAAATACTTGCATATTTTATATAACCCTTCAAAGAAAAATAACTCCCAGCATGCTAAGTTATAATTGTAGATACTGATAAACACACTACCACAAAGTCTCTCTCTTCTTGTGTGTACGTTGTATATATGGGTGTATACATACGGGTGTGTGTATGTGGTATATATATGGGTGTATAAGTGCGTGTGGTATACATATGGGTGTATAAGTGTGTGTGTGGTATATGTATGGGTATATACATATGGATGTGGGGGGTATATATATGTGTGTGTATGCACATGGGTGTGTGTGGAGGATATATATACATATATATGGGTGTATACACATGGGTGTGTATATGTGGTATATATATGGGTTTATACCCGTGTGTGAGGTATATATGTATGTGTATACACATGTGCGTGGTATATATATGGCTGTATATATATGTATGTGTGGTATATATATGAGTGTATACATGTGTGTGTGCTTTATGCATGTGTGTATACATATTTGTGTGGTATATATATATGAATGTATACATATGGGTGTGTGGTATGTATGGGTGTATACATATGTGTGTGGTATTTACATTTGTGTGTGTGGTATATATGTGTGTATACATATGGATCATATGGATGTGTGTGTGTGTTCATGTGTGGAGATGAGAGATTAATGTCAGAGGTCTTTCTTAGTTTTCCTCCATCTTACTCCTTGAGGCGGGGTCTCTTACTGGACTGGGAGCTCTTCTCTTCCACTAGGCTGAGTGGCTAACAGGCCTCAGAGATCCACTGGCCTCTGCCCGTCTAGTACTAGGGTAAGAGGTGTGTGTCAGGGGCCCAAGGCTTTCAGGGGTCATGGCCACCACAGGTGAGGAAACCCAGGACAACTGCCCAAGCATTTAATTTCATCACAGAGATAAAATGTCAGGAAAGGGGCTGTTGATGACTTGTCCCTGCTTCATGAGACGGAGCGCGTCAGCAACCACAGCTGCCTAACTTCGTAAGTGGGGTGCACATGGCTCCTAGGGAATTCCATGCTGCACAGTGCTGATCACGCTACTGGTCTCAGAAATGTTTTCCTTAAAAGTTATATATAATGTTCATATATACATATGAATAAACACAACACATAGACACACACACCTCAGACTTCGCGTTCTCAGGCGGTGAGAGTTGGAAACAGCGATTCTTGTCTGCCCCGTCTGCCAAGAGTCTAGAAGGTTCTGTGAACACATTCTCTACTCCACCCTAGCCTCTGGGGTGTGTTCTGAGGGGCAGTTTTGAGCCACAGCTGTGGGCTAAAGGTGTCCTCGCCCCAGAGGCAGGGAAGAGTACTCTACTGGATGTCAAAAGCCAGTTTCCCGCAGCTCAAGCTGCCATTGCGGAATTGATGGAGGAGGCCAAGGACAAAGTTAGCAAGTTATGGGGGTGGAAGAGGGTGGTTTTTGTATCAAAAGTAGCATTGTAAAGGCTGGGAAGATCCGAAGGGGCGATCAGGGGAGGAAGCCAGGGTGGAGCCTAAGAGACCCAAAAAGCAAGGAGCGCCCTTCCTAACTTTCTTGTATTTTCCAGGTCAGGTCCGTCAGATGTGCTTGCAGCTCCAGAGAGCTCCCATGGGAGAGGGGAGGGAGCAGACACAGAGCTTTCCTCTGCAAGAACAGCCAAACGTAGGGCCTCCCCTCGCACTTGAAGTCAGGGTGGGCCAGCTGAGTGCTTCCAAGCCAGAAGTGAGAAGGGAGGGATACTCTTGTCCTCAGCTAATCCCTGTGAGGTGGGGAGGGGCCAGGGAAGAAGGGTGGCATCTAAAACCACCTGGAGTTAGGAGGTAGACCCTTGCCAGCCTGCTCCAGAGAGGAGCCTTGGCTGGCAGGTGGGTGAGATTAGCTGTGGGGCTTTTGTTTTGCTGAGAGGTGATATAAATTCTTTCCAGAAAGGTATTCTCCGGAGACTAGAGGGAGGCTGAAGCTGCCTGCCCTGGGGCCTTTCCTCCTGCTGAGTCTTCCACTTATTTACTTAGAGAACCAGGCCTTTCATCTAAATAAATATTGAACAAATATTTTAAAAGCCAGGGCTTGAAACAATGTCACAGAATTACCCTGCCTCTACCTGGCCCTGGGCGTGGCTGCTGTATTTCTTCTCTTTGTGTCCTGACTTTCCATGGCTAAGCAGGAGAGGGTCCTACGGCTGAGGTGGGGAAGCTTCCTACCTGCACATGATGGGCCCTTCCAGATGTCAGTCACCAGTGGGAGCTACCCCAAGGGGAAGCCAAGCTGGGGGGTGTACCTTGGGATTGGAAAGTGAGAAAGAATATGTGTCTGTTTTGAGGAGCATGAGGAGAAGGATACATGTATGTATCATGCTGACCCCAGGGACTCTGCAGTAGACTTAGGGAAAGGAGTTTAAGCCTTAGAGTAAAGAGGACTCATGGACTAGCATCTCTGGAGGGACTCTCATGAGGGAGTGTGCGTGGTGGAGGGAGAGCCACTGTTTGACTAGTGTGGTTCTCACCCACAAAATGCCTGCTCTCTGAAAATGTCCACAAGGCAGTGTTTCTAAATGATACCTTTCGAACCCAAGCTCAGCTTACTGGCCCTGCACCACCTGTCAAGCCCCCAAAGATCTTGAAGGGTAAACATACCCCCTGCGGCCTGCACACATCTTCTGGGCCTCACTAGAGATGTCTGTGCACTGTTAGGGCAAGGTATGGAAACACCTAGAACCCAGTTTTGTCCAAGGTTCAACTGGGTTCTTGGCCTCCTCCTTCTCATATGTGCCAACCATAGCTCTGTGTCAAAAAGCCCAGGGCTCTGGAGACAGTCTTCCGCCAGTTTGGAAATACCAGAGAGGCAGAGGAAGCTAGCTGCCTTCAGAACCTGGCTCGCTATTTTCTTTCCTTTTGGCCATTTCAGCTCTGAGTAGTAACTGGAATAAGAATTATAATGATACATGCTTATGGGTTTTAAGTAATTAATCCCTTGGAGTCCTCTTCTGAGGGAAAAGTTTGTTACCCACCTCATATATCAGGCAAGCAAAGGGCCATATGGCTTGGCTGGGCTGGGTGGTCGCTGGTGTCAGTAGAAGAGTGGAGGGTGTGGCTTCAACAGTCTTTGGCTTCTTGGCCCTTGTCCAGATTGCTGGGCCATGCAGCCCCTGAAAAGGTGACACAGGAGAAACTGAAAAGGACCAGACCATAAACTCCCAGGAACAGTTGCCTCTAGTTAGGAGGTTGTAGTGAGAGTTTGTTTGCCTGAATATCGGAGTGCAGAGCTGAGCCACTAGAGGCCAGGCAGGGGCGGCGCACATTTTTAATCCCTGGGACTTAGGAGACAGAGGCAGGCGGATCTCTATGACTTCAATGCCACCCTGGGCTACACTAGATTGATCCAGTCTCAAAGAGAAAAGAGCCAGGCGTTGGTGGCTCACACCTTTAATCCCAGCACTAGGGAGGTGGAGACAGGAGTGATGTGGCTGGGTGGAGAGAGGAATATAAGGGCAGGAGGAGACAGGAGCTCAGTTGCAAGCAGAGGTTTGGTGGAGACAGATCCAGTCTGGAGATGCAGTCTGAGGATTCGCAGAGACAGGATGGCCCCTTCAATCTGAGCATTGGTAAAGGTAAACAGTCTCTCTAGTAACTGACCGCCCTGCTTCTCTGATCTCTCCGCTTTCACCTGCTAATATCTGACTCCAGGTTTTTATTACTAAGACCAATGAATTCGTGCTACGGAGGTTAGGGTTTTGTGGCCCTGCCTGGGTCTGCTTCTCTCTGAAGTACAGGCTTAGAGACGACAGAGCCATTACACGAGGGGTTCACCCACCACTCATTGCCAGTTGCTGCATTCTGTACCAACACTCCCTAGAAGGAAGCTCCAAGGGACCAAATCCCAAGGTGCATGGCCTTGTAGTCCAATACTGGGAAATATTTGCTGAAGTATCCACAAAGAGTCTTGGGGACACGAGTTCCAGGGGCAAAGCTTGCTTGGTAACACTGAGCAGGATGTCCCCAACCTGCTTGAGAACACTCTTTTCATTTTACACTTTAAAAAAATTTATTTGTGTGGGGTTTGTAGACATTTATATTTTAACCCTTATGTTTAGTCTCCTTTAGAGGTTGTATTGCCAGACCAGCCCTTGGACTCAGCAGGACAGCGAGGAGGAGCGTATGCTGCTCATGCGTCCTGCTGGCTCTTTATGGAAGAGGTGTCCCGAACCGGGTCCTAAGCAAGCCGTCCAGATGAAAGCAGACAAACATCAATCAAGTAGACAAATAAATAAAGCTAGCTCAGGTGCTTCCGGCTCCACCATTCACACCTCTGGCTTCCTGTTCTAGCTGGTGTGTGGCCGTGGCTACACTGGCTTTCTCCGGAGGGCCTGGGAAGAGAGCCCTTTCCAGAGACTCCCACAGCTTTTACACTCCCCAAGATCCTCATGGTGCCCGTAAGTCGGCAGTAACCAGTTTTCCCTCGGCCCTTTCTTATCTGTTCGCAGCGGATAAAAGAAGAGAAATCAAACTCTACAACAGCTGTGTCGAGGTCGGGGCGATGGCAGAGGCACAGGAGATGTTTGGAGAGGACCCTCCATGCCCAGCGGGTGGAGACACTAAAGCTTCAGGTTTGTAAAGGAGTCCAAGTTGGACCCCCAAAAAGAATTGCCTATGTTTTTGTTTTTCTATGGGAGCAGGCCCAGCCAGAGGTCCCTCCTGGGTGTGGGCACCCAACCCTGTTTGGAAGCTCTCCTTTGCGGTCTCACTGAGAGCTCACCCGAGTCCATACTGAACGTTTACCTAATCGCAATCCCTTGTCCACTTTTCATACGCGGGTACTCTGGTTTCCCAATTCAGTTGTAGATTTATTAGTAGCCCAGAACATAATTTTCACAATCAATATTCATTAAAGGGGCTGACTTTAAAAGTCCTTCTCGTGTGCTATCAACTGAGAGGTACAAACTAATTTTAGCCTCGTTTCCATACCTTGATCTCCTCCCTCTGTGCCCGTTTCCTCTCATCTGGGATCATACTCCCTGATGTGGGGGCATCTGGAAGCCATGTGTTTCTTTTCTTTGCTCCTACATGTGATCACTTTTTTGATTACTGCAGGAAGCTGGGTAGATTCAGAAGCACAAGGAGCCACACCAAGACCAGCGATGACCATCCTCAGTGCTGTCAGCAGGATGGATTGACATCTGCTAGGAGAGAGGCTGCCCCTCCAAGCTCACCCCGTCTAAAATCTTGCTCTGTTTGGGCTGATAGCCTCATATTGAAGTGATTTCTCCCAACCAAAGGGTCTAGAATAGGTCCAGTCATCATCGACTTGCCGTAGCTCTTACTGCCTGGAAAAACCTGGCAAGGATTATGCAAAGTGTGTCTGGCATATGGTTCTGTCCCAGCTCAACAGTCTGTGAACACTATTAGTAACCCTTGAAACTGGCCTCCGGGAAGTGCTAGCCGCTAATGACTCTGCCCAGATGCTCCCATGGGCAGCTGTACAGAGAGATAATGTGTAGCATCGTAAGTAGTCAACTACCCTGAGCTGAGGGCTTGCCCAGGAGATGGAGAAGGTGTGCCTACCAAACCCAGGACCGTTGTTAAAGGAAGAGTGGGGAGGAAGTGCTTTGCTCAACCCCTTATCTAAAACAAACACATGAGCTCCCAGCACACAAGTGTGGGCGAGGGTGTGAGGAAGCTGGAACCCTTTGGCGCTGTCGGTAGGAAGGTCAAACGGCACGGTCATTGCAGAAAGCAGGTAGAGACTACTAAGAAAGAAAAAATAAAAATATTCGAAACACAAAACCCGTGTGTAGGATTGCCTCCAGATCTACCAGTTCACTCCTGGACACTATCTACAGCAAGAGCTCAGATTTGCACAGCAGCATTCGTGGCAATATTCTTGCAGAGTTCTGACACGCCACAGCAGGGGGATGAACCCTGATGGTGACAGCTAATCCTGGCTGTCAACTCTACACACTTGTGCTGTGGGACAATGGTCTGTACCCTGTCACTTGTATTATTTTTAAATAAATGCTGATTGGCCAGTAGCCAGGCAGGAAGTATAGGCAGGGCAACCAGTCAGGAAGTAGAGGCGGGACAATGAGAATTCTGGGAAAAGGGAAGTTTCAGACTGCAGTTGTCAGACACAGAGCAAGCAAGATATGTCTGCCTCGCCGAAAAAGGTGTCAAGCCACGTGTCTAACTCAGACAAGAATAATGGGTTAATATAAGTTATAAGAGTTAATAAGAAGCCTGAGCTAATGGGCCAATCAGTTTATAACTAGTGTAGACCTCTGTGATTTCTTTGGGACTTAACGACCGCAGGAACCAGGCAGGACAGAAACCTCAGTCAACACACTTGTGAAGAGGAAACCTCAACTGAAGAATGGCCTCCATCAGACTGGCCTGTGGACACATCTCTGGGACATTCTCTTGACTGCCAGTTGAGAAGAGCCCGCCAGGCAGGTGGGCCTGGGCTGTGTGAGAAGGGCAGCTGAGAAGGTCAGGGGAGCAAGTCAGCGGGCAGGTTCCTCTGCTTCAATCCTGCTTCTCCGTTCTTCCTTGACTTCTCTCGAGGGCGGACAGTAATCTGTATGACAGACAAACCCTTTCCTCCCCCAAGCGGCTTTTGAGAGGGTCTGCTCACAGCACCAGAAGGCAAAAGAGGGCAGTGACTCTTTGTTGAGTGAAATAAGCAAGTCTTCCGTGCTTCCATTTCCAGGGCGTATGACATGATGCTGGCAGAAAGCAGGATGACACAGCAAGTGTCACAGTGGGATCTGCTTTTATGTACAATTAGTATATGCTAATAAGAATAAATATTCAAAGTTGCTGGGCACAGTATGGTCTTTAATCCCAGCACTTGGGCGGCTGAGGCAGGAGGATCACAAGTTCCAGGGCAGGGCTTTTGTTGGAGTGATAAACTTTTGACAGTATATAATGATAATGGTTGTAAACAGTATAGATGTATATTTAATGCCACTGAATTATACACTTTAAATAATTAAAACAGTAAACTTAAAAACTTATTTTTTCTAACTAAAAAAAACCTCTGTGGTATGAACAACACAAATACTGAAATACTAAAATGTGCCCAGTTTTTAGAAAATTGTTATGCTGTTTAGATTTATTTATTTTATGTGTCAGATGCCTCAAAACTGTGGGTAGTGTGCCATGTGGGTGCTGGGAGCTGAACTCTGGTCCTCTGCAAGAGCAGCAAGTGAACCATTTCTCTGGTTGTAGTCTGTTGGCTTGTTTTCTGGTGTTTGTTTGTTTGTTCGTTCCTGACACCGTCTCTCTTAGGAGCCCAGGCTGGCCACAACCTTATGGCAATCCTCCTGCCTCAGTGTCTTCAGTGTTGGCATTACAAGCATGAACTACCACACTTGGCATCCTTACTGCTACCATTGTGCTAGGCTGGACTCCCGCCCCACCCTCCACTGGTGCCCACGGATCACTAAAACCTCTTCCGCCGTTTCTGCAAGACGTTTCCATTTAGTGGCAAACGCACCCACGTTCAGGAAGTTTGTGTGTTTTGCATTGATCTTTTAAAGGTTCAGATTTACTTTTATCCATTCATATAAAATCCTGTGAAGCATAGCTTTGACAAGCCAGTAGAGCCAGCTGTATGGAAAAGCTCATGCCATGTGAAATCACCATTTTATATGCTAATCATTACTTGCCGAAACTTTTGGCGGTTCGTGTCTGACTTCCACATTTGTGGACAGGAATATAAAACTGCTAGATGTTGTCTGTGGCCCCCGTAATACGGAAGGAAGCTTCTCTCTCCTGTCCATGTCAAACATCTGGATCCCTTTAGCTAAAGAGCACCTTGACGGGCTCTCTGGGCTTCCCGTGGCTTACACATTCATTCAGATGCATGAATATTATAAACTTGAACTTGTAAAACACAGTGTTAGCAATGAAACACTCCATCTGTTGCAAGCATTAGGATCCCTATCAGCTTTGAGTTGCAGAAGGTTTCCACTGGTCAAACACACACTTGAAGAGGCTCTGTATCTGGTCCATTCCCGTTTGATTCAGTTCAGCAAGGACTTCGATCCATTGCTGACTTTGTATCTGGACACACATAGAGCTCGTGGGGGATGGTCAGAGGGGTGTTCATTCCGATTGAGCATGCCCTGAGAATGGCTTTTTTTTTTTTTTTGAGACAACAGCTCACTATTTAGCCTAGGCTAGCCTAGAACTAATGATCCTGTCTGATCCTCCTGAGTTCTGGGATTACAGGCATGCAATACTGTGCCTGGAAGTTTTTAAAATTTATTTTTTATTATGTCTATTAATTATTTTGATCATATTCACCCCATAACCCTCCACTGTCCTCCACCCACTCCAGCTGAACCCATTCTCTCCCCCACCAGCCACCTTCTTCTTTCTTCTCTTTTTTGTCTGTGTGTTTCCTAATGATTTTAATTAGGGTTGTTTATTTGGTTAAGGAAGGTTATTTACAGGAGCATGGACACCATCAAAGAGGATGTCTCCTTTTCCCAAGCAATGATTTCCAGTGGCTCCTATGGGAGGGGTGGGGTTTTATGAGACCCACCCCCACTCTCAATGGAACGTTGAGGGGTCCTCTGTCACGAAGTTAATTATAGCTGTTGAAAGCCCAAAGTGCAATGGCTGTGTCAGGCCCAGGAGACAAGGCTCCACAGCACTCCGCCCCTCCTCCAGCACACCCACTCTTCCCACCCTCTTTTCTGGGACACTCCTTGAGCCTTGGATCAGGTGTGAGATACAGATATTCCGGGTTCAACAGTCACTCTCAGTCCTTAGAGAGTGTTTGCAGGGAAAAGAAACTTCTCTGAGGAAAAAAAAAACTGAGAGTTTTCTGGTCTGTTCAAGCCTTCTTTCTCCACCAGGAGTGGGGAGCTGCTGCTGGCGTGAGCGGTTTCCCAGCGCTCGGCTCAGCACTCATGTGTGTTCACCATCCACCAGGCGCAGAATCCTTCACAACACAGAATTCCATCGCAAGAGCCTCGGGCCCTAGAAACATTGTAGCAAAAGACTGTGGACTAGTTTAAAACCAGAAACTTACTGTCTCACAGTTCTTGAGGCTTAAGCCATGCCCAGTGAGTCAGTTCACTTCCTGTCTGCCTACATGATGTAGAATTCTCAGCTACCTCCCCAACAACATGCTGCTTACATGCCATCATGCTCCCAGTCATGACGACAATGGACAAAACCTCTGAAACTGTAAGCTGCCACCTCAATCAAATGCTTCCTTTGCAAGAGTTCCGCGGTCATGGTGTCTCTTCACAGCAATGTGGTAGGATTTGTGATCTTCCCCCCATAATATTTTTACTGATTCTTTATGAATTTCACATCACGTACCCAAATCCCACTCATTTTCCAGTTCCTCCATGGCCACCCTCCACCCTTGTACCCCCCACCAAAATAGAAAATAAAAATAAAAAAGTCTTGCCATGGAAGCTGTGGTCTCATGGTGTGCCACACAGTAGACCCTTTGCCCAATCAGCACTTCTTGGAAATGTTCATTGCCGTGAACCATTGGTCTGGTTTGAGGCCTCTGGCTTCTGCGACATCACTGATACTGGACCCTCACTGAGACTGCTCTTAGACATCCTGCTGTTGCCCTGAGTCATGGAGACCCTGCACAGGTTGGTTCTGCAGGACTGGATCTTTCAGGTGCTCTAGCAACTAATAGATGGGGTAGGTATTGGGGTGGGGCAGCTCAAAGCCCTGGATCTGAGTCTGGGTGGTAGCTGAGTTGCTCAGCCCTCCAGCTCTCCCATGAGCACACCACCTGTCCAGGTAAGGGTGGAGCCAACTCTGCGGCACTGCCCAGGTAAAGGACAGGACCAGCTTTCCTACACCCATGTCATAGGGCCAGATATCCCACACCCATACCACAGGGGCTCAGGTGAGGGGTGGGACCAGCTCTCTCTCCCACACCGCCCCAGCGAGGGGCAGGGCCAGCTCTCTCAAGTGCTGCATCCGGTGAGGGATGGGGCCATGTCTCCTGCATCCACGGCACCACTGGCACCACCATGGTCCAGCTCAGTGCAGGACTCAGGCATCAACACAGACCCCTGATGCCAAAGGGCCATAGACCCAGACATGGCCCTTGGTGGTAGTATGGGTCCAGATATCACCACGGCCTCGGGTGGCAGGGCAGGCCTCTCACATCAGGCTGTTCCTCAGCGCCTTCTCGCCTCCAGTGCTGCCTCTCTTCACAGAGCATAAACTGCTCAACCTCTCCTCCCCGTCTCTCCGCCACATCCTCGCTATCACAGTGGCACACACCCCGGCCGGGCCTCTGCGCCCTCTGGACTCATGATCTTCACACAACTTAATCTTCAAAGAATATATTCCAGGTTGAAGTCCCATTGACAAGAATGGGAGGTAAGACTTGCAGGTCCCTGTGTGGGTGTACAGTTCAGCTTCCATTGGAGGGAGACTCCGTGTTTCTAAACAATCCACCAGGAACTACAAGCACCCAAGTAAAGGAGTCTCTTTCCAAGGCTGGCCCAGCCCCACTGAGCACGCGTTCGAGCACGCGTTCATGTGCACACAAAGAGTTAGTTCTGAGGACCTGGCAGGAACCAAATCTCCATGTTGGCAGCTCTCTGTCATTGGTCAGAGTGAACTGTGGACGCGCACTTCCTTCTCGGCTTCCATGGATGTGGGCTCCCTGATGTCAGAGTCCTTTCCTCGGGGTCAGACTCCAGCCTGAGCAACTTTTGGCTTTAGCGTGCGAGCAGACAGCCCAGTGGTAGTGACGTCTGGGAAATCCAGACTTTCTCAACAGAGTTTCATTTCAAAAAGGAAGAAAAGGTAATTGGTATTAAAGATTGCAAAATTTGGCTATGGCCCCAAACATTTCTAAAATTGGAGGCTGTTTGGTAGAAATTGACTTTGTTTCTTAAACCGGTGGGCTGTTCCCCAGGGGGTAGTCAAAAGGTTGCCCTGGGAGAGGATTGGGGGTGTTGGAATTTGATAAAGGTTGTCTGTCCCCCTTTCCTGGGCTCATGTGTGCAGGAAAGTTAAGTAGGTCATCAAATATCCATTTGGGTCCTCAATACACATACCACCCTGTAACTGGAGCCACACAGACCTTCTGCTGAACATTCCCATGGTAGAAACACAGATTCACCACATTCCAAGAAAATCCTGAAATAAAGTCCTGTAGACAGACTGGATTTCCCCCCACCTAGGAAATGATAATCCACACACACACCAGTCTGTGTAAGCAGAGTCTCAGGAGCCATGAGAGAGGCTCAAGCTGGTGGATCACCAAGCGCATGGAGACCTGGAGCAAGAGGGTCCAGGAATGTGGCTCTTATCCCAGCTCCTAGACTTAAAGAGTAACACCCACGGAAAATGGCGACATTGTGGCTTCCTACCCAGAGTGTTTGTGCTCTCTAGAAGGCCAGAAGGCTGACAGGATGCTCTCAGGGTTTAGAAGTTTTGAAATTAAAAATCTCAACAAAATCTAAAAGTTTTAAAACTTTTAGCCAAAAGGCTGGAAAGCGACGGTTTTAGCAGGGCAGTGCCACTGGACAAGCCCACTGAGGTATCTTAGACAGCTTAGCTGTGCCTCCTTCATTCACCTCTTTCTGTTGCTGTTTTGAAGACAGGAGCTCATGGGGCCCAGGCTGGTCTCCAGCTTGCTTCGTAGCCAGTGCTGGCCTTGAACTCCTGATCTCCTACCTCCAAGTCCCAAGCGCCAGGATCCCAGATGTGTGCCACCACATGCCTGGCTTTCCACTATATGGGCTTGAACTTGCACGCGAGGCGCTCTACCCACCAAACCAAGTCGGCTTCCCGAAGTTTAAACATTAAGGCCTGCATCCCCCTCCGTGGAGCTCTTTAGACTTCTCACCACCCAGGAAACCAGTTTCCAAGCTGGGATAACAATAGCTTCCTTGGCATCACTGTTATAATAAAAACCTCTCTCTCCACGTCCGATATCAGGGCAGTCTCTCTCCATGAACAATCAGGCTGGCCTTGCCTTCCTGGGACCTACATTCTGCTTCATGTGGTAATACATGTTTATACCCTGGTAGACTTGATGTCTGTCTTGAAATAAAATAAATGTGGATCAAGGGCTTGGAGAGACGGCTCAGCAGTGTGGAGCACTTTCTGCTCTTCCAGAGACCTAGATTCAATCTCTGGCATCCATGTGGCAGCTTACAACTGTCGATAATCCATGCAAGGGACATGCCACTTCTTCTGACCTCCTGGACACCAGGTGTGCACATGGATCACATATATACATGCAAGCAAAATACCTATAAACATGGCATAAAATTTAAAAATCTCAACAAAATCTAAAAGGACCAACTACAAGAGAGCATAACTGTAGCGCAAATTGCATTTCTTGCCTTGATGCAATTTTTTCTCATTATCTTTGGGGGACACGGAGGGGTTCCAAGTATGGGCTGAGGGCTTACGAATATGCTTAGCAAAGCCTGCCTGGGTACCAGCACAGCCAAGTTCCTGCACTCCCATGCTCCTGTCTCAGGACCCTGTGATATACGACGCCTTCCAGAGAACAGGATGCAGATGCGCGGGGGAGAGTAACCGGAGAGCCGTGCAAGAAGATATGTCTGTCTGCCCCTGGAGTTCAACACATAAATTAAAAACCACAAATTCAAATATGAAGGAAATATTGACATTTCTCTTTCCCCTCCTAGCTTTGGCTTTCTTCCCCATCAAGGTTAAGTTTGAGAGAAGTGCAGGGTTTTTTTCTCTTTGAACGACTTTCTCATGCTCCATCTTAATCATCCACCTGGTGCCTAGCAACCAGTGTATCAGAATGCCTGGCTTATAGATGCTGTCAGGAGCAGTGAGAACCCTTGTCTCCAACACCCTGGCACTAGATAGCCAAATGTGAGTATTCACTGTGGTCGTGGGCTTTTCTGGGATCACAGGGACTTGGCAAGGGAAAAAGATCCAGCACACAGAGATGGGCAGGACCCTGCAGAGGCCAAAGCTGGGCAGTCAGGTACTCAGCATCAATGGTCCTCCTCTTCTGCTTAACTCTGTTCTGATGTCCCAGTTCCTGACTCACAGGGAGCAAGGGAAGGGGCCAGATGGCTCCCAGAAATCCCACAGGCTTAGAGCTACAGACTTGTCACCGTCTTGGGTATTTCCCTCTGGTTTTGTCCACAGCAAGTGAACAACTTCAAACAATGCAGCGTCTCTAGCAATCTGTTCTAGGTTTTACAAAGTCCTGACTCATTTCTTCTAGAAATTTCCCTGTGAGCACAGAAAAAATGAAGAGTGTGTGTATTATGCTTGAGTGTGTGTGTGTGCGTGTGTGTGTGTGTGTGTGTGTGTGTGTGTGTGTGTGTGTGTAGAGAGACAGAAAGGGGGGACAGAGAATTCTTGAGGCACATTGTTTTGGTGAGGGCCTGGGGAGATGGCTCAGCAGTCAAGAGCACTAGCTGCTTTTCCAGAGGACCAGAGTTCTATTCCCAGCACCCACATGGCAGCTCACAATGGTTTGTAACTCCAGACTCCGGAGATCTCTGGCCTCTGTGGGCACCAGACATGTAAGTGGTGCATGGACGTACATGCAGGCAGAACACCCATATGTATAATAATAAATAGATGAAAATTTAAAAATAGTTTAAAAATTATTTTGGTGTCTTGCGCTCACTCAAGCCTTTGTAAATAAGGTTGCATTTGAGAGTGTAAACGTTGTTATAAAAGTACTCTAGGAAGCTTCCCAGGTAACTACTACCCCAAATGACAAGCGGAGAGGACATCCTTCTCTTGGCTGCCTGCTTGGGTCTGACCTCAGTGCAGTGAAGAACCACCTCAGTATCTTGCCTGCTCTGTCCGGGATTCTGCTCCCACATGCAGTCCTGGGGTACCTCAACACTGAGCAGAACCCAATTGCCCTCTCCCAGCGTAAAAACTCTCTTCCAGCTGCCAGAGAGAAGCAGAGAGTCAGCTTTGGTGTAGGCGAGGCCCTTGCCTTCAAGCCAGGCAGGCAGGGTCCCTTCTGCACAAGAGTCCAAGAGACTCCAGACATTAGGGCAATGGGCAGGGTGGCTGCACCCAGTAGGCAGGGTCATATGTCTGGGACTATTGGACCTGCACCCATTAGGGCAAACGCTGCCATCAATATTCAAATGTGACGTATAGCAGGGCTGGCATGAACTTGAGAAGGCAGGGCACAGGATGGTGAGGAGAGGCCCTACCAACATCCTCTGCACCCATCCATGACACACTAATGTGCGAAACAATCCCACACCAGTTTGGAATTATTATTAAAAGGGTTATTTATTTGAGGGGAAAAAACTTAGAGAACACCATCCTAGACAACAGCCCTCTACCAGGAAAGGAATCTAGTCGCAGGAACCTGAGTCCAAAGCAAGAGAGCAAGAGGAGGGCTGCCGCTGCTGCTGCTTTTTAAAGTGAAAGAGGCCACACCCCAGTGGGCTGGTATCTCAAAGGCTATTGGCTGAAGGAGCGGAAAGAGCTCCCGCAGCAACACATGGAGGGATGGGACCTGTGGACCAGAAGCGAGCCCTGACCTAGCTGTGGCTATAACGCCTCCATACTAGGAGCTCAGCATCTTCATTCACTTCCACCTTGATTGCCTTTGGCTGCTGGGGTCTGGCTACCTTTTTCTACGTTGCTAGTTGTTCTGTGGACCTTAGGGCACCCAGAAGTAGGTGCTCTGTGAAATATGCCAGCCATCGACCTTCCAGATGATAAACACCATGGCTGGCCTACCTGGGCACAGTAGACTAACCAGCCAGTTAGCAGTCAGCACTGGCTCCTCATTTGAGGTCCCATCCTGCCATGAGATAGAAGTTTAAAACAAAGGCCCCGAGGTCAGGGATGTATAGCCATGCCCGCAGCCAGAATGGGGGTGTCAGTCACTGGGATTCTAGGGGGAGTCTGGGGCAGGTGGAGAAGATAAGGATCAAGCCTTACGTAGATCATTTTTTTCTTTTGAGACAGGATGACCTAGTTTCGTTTCTGCTGCTGTGATAAAATACCACGGCAGAAACAGCTTGCAGAAAAAGAGTTATTCAGGCTTGGAATTCTAGGTTCTGGTCCATCACAGCAAGAAAGTCAAGCTCCCAAGAACTCCCCCCAGCCAGTCTCCTCACAATCCAGTCAGGAGCAGATGCTCTCTGCTCCACCGCTTTCTCTACACTGCCAAGCTGGTCTTCACACATCACTTGGGGAAATTAAGATAGTGCTCCACAGACATGCCCACCTGATGCAGACAGCCCTTCATCTTCTCAAAACAAAACAAAACAAAACAAAATACCACCAAGTCTCTTTACTATGTGGCCCAGGTGGGCCCGGAACTTGCCATCCTCCTGTCTCAGCTCCCCGAGTGCCGGGATTACAGATATATCCACCTGACATCCTGCTGAATCACGGAGGATGTCAGGACAGAAGAGGGTTTCTGGGTCAGGGAAGGGAAGGCTGGGAAAACTATTTAGAAAACACCAAGGAAATCTGATGGTGACGGAGGAGCTGATGAAGAAGTGGGGTACAGCCTGGGGAGGTCAGAGGGGCCAGATGAGACTTTTTGGAAACTTGGCAGAGGCTTCAAATGGTGGCTTCCGGAGCTGGCAAACCACAGGCTGGTGAGGGTAGGATGTGTAACTGCAGGTGGGGAGCATGTGCCGGGCACCTGCAACGGGTGCTCTCTGAGTGAGGAGAGAGCCCGGCAGTGTCTGCCTCACCAGCCACACTGCTGTCCTCCACATAGAGGGCCCATCAGGAACAGTAGCAAGGAATTGCTGGGGACCCCAACTCTTCACATCTGCTGCTGACTCGCTCCAGTATCTTTTTATTTGTTTGCAGTTTGTTTGTGAAACAAAGTCTCCTGTAACCCAGGCTAGGACTACATATGTGCACTGCTGCAGTCAGGCTAGGACTACATATGTGCACTGCTGCAGTCAGGCTAGGACTACATATGTGCACTGCTGCAGTCAGGCTGGGACTACAGATGTGCACTGCTGCAGTCAGGCTGGGACTACATATGTGCACTGCTGCAGTCAGGCTAGGACTACATATGTGCACTGCTGTAGTCAGGCTAGGACTACATATGTGCACTGCTGCAGCCAGGCTGGGACTACATATGTGCACTGCTGCAGTCAGGCTGGGACTACATATGTGCACTGCTGCAGTCAGGCTGGGACTACATATGTGCACTGCTGCAGTCAGGCTGGGGTTACAGATGTGCACTGCTGCAGTCAGGCTGGG
>PVIU01019997.1:0-35082 GCA_004026605.1 Ondatra zibethicus
TGTGTGTGTGTGTGTGTGTAGGAAATGGCACTGTGATACAAGGACCCTCCAAAGATGCTACTGAGATCATTTTCTGTTGGCCGTCTGCTGCCAGGATGGGGCTGGCTGACCCTTAAGAACAGTCTGTTTCCTCAGTTAGACTCCCTTGGGAAAAGTACATTTTCATTTGCAAGTGGTTATAAATAAGAGATAGCGTCTTTGTTAAAGATGGGGCCTGTGCCCACTTCTCCTTTCCGCTCTAGGGCTCCACCGCTCAGACCTGTGCAGACACTATGCATGCTGCTTCAGTCTCTGTGAGTTCGTATGTGCTTTGATTATGCTTATTTAAAAGGCCTTGTTTCCTTGGTGTTCACCCCCATTTGACTCTTACACTCTTTCTGCCCCCCCCCTTCCACAGGGTTCCCAGAGCCCTGATGGAAAGGATTTGATGGAAACATCCCATTTAGGGTGAGTCTTCCAAGGTTCCTCACTCTCTACATAATGTCTGCCTGTGAGTCTCTGTGTGTTTTCCATCTGCTGAAGGAAGAAGCTTCTCTGAAGATGGCTGAGCAAAGCACTGATCTATGAGCATAGCAGAATGTCAACAGGAATCACTTTATTGCTAGGTTCCTTTTGCACTTTTCTTTTGGTAGCCTACAGAATACCTAAGACACTAGTGTGCAGAGTACCTAAGACACTAGTGTGCAGAGTACCTAAGACACTAGTGTGCAGAGTACCTAAGACACTAGTGTGCAGAGATGAAGGCTCTACACGAGGTCCAGCTCAGCTTCCCCATATTCAATGATTGCACAGGCATCATCTTCAACAACGGGGCTTTGCCATCCGTGTGTGAAGAGCAATCTATAGTCTTGGCAATCAACTAGGTTGTTTAGGGATTCCCATGGGACTCTTGGCTGCATCTTTAATTCCAGGACTCAGGAGGCAGAGGCAGGAGGATCTTTTGAGATCAAGGCCATCCTGGTCTATAGACCGAATTCCAAGACAGCTAGGGCTACGCTGTGGGGGGGGGGGGTTAGATTCAGTTCAAGTTAATCTAACAATTACCACATAGCTATTTTTTAATCAGACACCAGAGAAGTAGTGATACCTTATTAATCTGTTAGAATCAAGGAGAGGAGCCTTTTATACCAAATATACCCACTAAATTCTTATTATACTCAATCTATTGGTATTATCTTGTCAATGGACATTTAGTTACAATTTACAAAATTCACCCCATGCAACATCAAAAAGGCGTGGTGATAGTTTGTTTCTGATCTAACAAATAAAGCTTGTCTGAAGATGAGAGTATAGAGCTAGGACACTAGTTAGCCCTAGAAGCCAGGCAGTGGTGGCGCACACCTTTAATGAAGCACTCAGGTGACAGAGGCAGATGGATCTCTGTAAATTCTAGGCCACCCTCAGCTACATTAAATTGATCCAGTCTCAAACATGGCCAGGTGGTGTTAGCTCACACCTTTAATCCCACTACATAGGAGTCGCACGCCTATAATCACCGCACTAAGGAGGTGGAGGCAGGAAGGAATAGGACTGGGCAGAGAGAAGAAAATAAGGCAGGAGAAATCAAGAGCTTAGTTGCAGTCTGAGGATGCACAGACACAAGACCTCTGGTCTGAGCACTGGTAGAGATAAAACTCTAGTGGCTAACTGCTGTGTTTCTCTGATCTCTCAGCTGTCACCCCTAATATATGACTGCAGGTTTTTATTATTAAGAACAATTAGAATTCATGCTACAAAGAGGAGTAAAGTAAATATACTAATACAGTGTAATGACTGTTTTCACTCCCAAAGATTTACATTAAATTTATTCACAACTGCTACAGTCTGGCTATTTAATAGACCCCTGAAGGACCGGGTATTGTGTGGATTCCCTAGGAGATACTACTAGGAAAGGGAGAGGGTGCAGTCTTTAGGATGGGAGTCAATAGGAGGTCCTCAGTCCACCTGAGATATGTCCTTCAGGGAGATGGTAGAACCTACTTCCTCTTCTTATGCTTTGAGATGAACAATTAACCTTGTGCTTCCTGCCATGCCCCCAACAGACACCTGAAAGCAACTGGTCCATATATCATGAACAGGAACCTCTAAAACTATGAGTCAAAAGGAAGGCTTTGCTCTTCGCAAGTCATCATTCGTGTTTACAGATGAAATAACCATACATACCAGAAACCGTCAAGACTCCACCCAAAAATCTTAGATCTTATATAATCCAAGTCAAAAATGAAGAAGAAAAACCAACATGCAGAAACCTTTCTACATACCATTAACAGACCTTCTGAGAAAGAAATCAGAATTAAAATCCCATTCTCAAAAGCCATTTTAGAAATAGCCAGAAAGAAATTTTAATAAAGAGATGAGAGACTTCTATAAAACACTGGAGACAGAAACAGAAGAGGACACTAAAAGAATTCAACTGAAAATGTCTACAACATTATTCAAGATAAACTGCAGATTGAGTGGAATCCCATTAAAATTCCAATGGTATTTCTAATCAAACAAAAAAAGAAAATCTTAAAATTTAGAGGGATGCACAAACCCTGATCAGACAAAGCAAACCCAAGCAGAAAGAACAATGCTGGAAACTAACAATATCTCATCTCAAACTACACAACAGATCCATAGGAACACAGACAAGCATGCAGATCAATGAAATAAAAGAGAGGACCCAGAAATAAACCACATAGCTACAGCCACCTAATCTTGAATAAAGATGTCAAAAACATACATGTAACAGGGGCAGGAAAAGGAATATTCTTCAAACAAATGATGCTGGGAAAACTGGATATCCAAATGTAGAATAAAACGAGATTCATACCTTTCACCCTCAACAAAAATCTATTCCAAATGGGTGGAAGAGAATGTAAACCTTATACTCTGAAACCACCAGAGAAAGGTAAAGAAAACACTGTAGGATATAGGCACAGGCAAGGAATCAGAAAGGGACACCAGCAAGGGCCAGACTTAACAAAAGCAATAGTAAATAAGAGTCAACAAACATTTCATAGTATCACTGGACCAGACATTACAGTAAGCCATCATTTAAACTTCTATTAGATACTATTAGATAGGTACTCATATTTTATTAGATGTTAGTTTTAAAAATGGGAGAAATGTAACTCAAATTACATTCATGAGTCAAAATATGTGATCTTACCCACTACAGTATCTGTAATAAAAACATTTCAACATTAAAACAAGACAGATTTGTCAAGAAGTATTACACAAATCTAGGTTTGAAGAAGGTGATTCTTCAGATTACATCTTTGACATTTTTAGAAATTAAATTTACTCTATTATAGAGTTCCCTGTGGGAATGTTTTTAGGTATTACACTTACCATAATGCATTTAAGATTATAAAAACAATTTCTCAAAATCAAGTAAGAACAGTGCTTACGCTGTGATATCCATATGGTTCCTTCACCAAGGATCTAGAGACTTATACCTCTACAGAATGTCAGCTACTTCCTGTTCAATACAACACAGGATCTCCAACACTTGTTACTGCCACCCTCAAATCTACTAGCTGATGATCCAAAAGATGAGCTTCTATTTATATATCAAAACAAACTGATATATATTTAAGTTATATATATATATATATATATATATATATTTAAGTTACTAGTAACTTTGCCTTTAAAACTTTAGAAAAAAGTAGTCCAGCTTATGAGACATCAATAGACAGGTTCTTGTAGGGAGCAGGATATGTATGCCTGTGTACACTTTGTATGTAGGCGTGCTCACACATATGTAAGGTCAAAGAGGGGTTCAGTGTCTTCTGCAGTCATTTTCCCGCCTTTTTTATCTTCTGATACAAAGTCTCTCTTCAGGGTTCTCACTTCAGTCAGATGGGCTAGCTAGCAAACCTACGACCAACCTGTCTCTAGCTCCTAACCGGCCCACCATGGTTCCGCCCCTCCGTAAGCCCCACAATGCCCCACACTGTGGTTATGGGAGCACAGTGCCATGCCCATCTGCTTTACCGCAGCGCTGGGATCTAAGCTCAGGTCCTCAGGCCTGAACTGCAGGTACTTTACCACTTACCAAGCCCCATTTCTTAAAGCGTGTATTCTATGCTTTAGGAATCAAACCATATCACGTTTATCCATACCATGAAGAGATCAGAATTGCAAAGGCTAATTACCTTTTGGCTTGTGGTTACTGAATTCACCAGGAGCAGGAACTTTAATAGGCGTAGCTGAACTCTGAATGGCCAGCACACTGGGAGTGGCAGTAGTGGAATTGGCCTTTGGTCTTTGTCTTGGTGCAATTGAGGTTTCTGTTGGTCCAATGGTATCTGTTATTCTATAACAGAAAAATATAATTTATTCCAAATATTGACATTATTTCTAGTTTACTATTCATTCTATACATAACAGTTACAGATGACCACATTAGTCCTTTTGGATTCCTTCTAAGTATCCACCTCAGAATATATGTTTAATAAAGCTAGTAAAGTTAAAAAAAAATGCAACCAGCCACAGTTGTTGTACATAGTCAGCCTTCGAATGGAAGAAAAGGAATACGACCCCAGAGATTAATGGGTAGCCTGAGACTGACAGAAACAGAAACCTTCTCATAAGGTTATGGATACAACTGAGGTTCAGTTCTTTTAAAAGACACAAGAAGTAATAATAGCCCCCAAGCTCAGTCTCCGACAAAGGAAGGGGCTCTCGCACGCAGTGAGGCAGGAGACAGCAAAGCTGTCCGGCAAGGCTGTCTGCTCACATCCAGCCCTTGTTCCCTCCAACACCAGATGAGAATTAGGAGAAATGTTGGATCGGGACTCAGTTTCAGCCCCAAATGCAGTCAGTAAAGTGGTAGGCACAATTTTGAAAGCAACATGACTAGCAGGCATAGGTGAATTTTCAAAACAAACAAACAAACAAAACCAGAAAACAGGTAAATTTATGTTTAATATTCATGTATGCATATAATATGTCTGGATCAAATCCAATGCCCACTCCCTCCTCTCCAATTTTTTTCCCTACTACCCTCACAAGTTTTCCCTCACAACTTCATGTGCTCTTTATTTATTTTATTTTTTTGATAGCCACTCAGTTCACTTGGTGTTGCCAGTATGGGCATAGGTGCAGGACCAATATAATCTTGAAATTACATATTTTTCAACTTTGCTTTCTATAAAGTCAGTATAGAATTTTCAATAACTTTCTTCCAAAATATTTCTTTGATGACTTCACTTAATATTGTTTCAAATGGTTTAACACCAAAACTTGTATATGCATAGTTTATCAAGCCCACAGCTCCTATAATCACCACACACACCTAGAGCTCTCTCACAATACCTACATGTAACACAAGAGGGAGCTGTACTAACAATGATCTTCCCAAAAGGAGAAAAAAAAAAAAACTGCATCAGAGATTTCAGAAAATTAGGGCTGGTAACCTAATTGAACTCAGTCAGTCATGAGAGGAAGACATGAACCGTATTACAGAAGGGGTACTGGATGGGAAGTGGACGGGGACAATCAGGGGTGAAAGATGGATGTTCAGCATGATACAGTACAAGTCCTCTAAAAATGCAACGAAAACAGTAAGATCATTTATATATACAGCCAGCTACAGCTCATTTTATGATAAGTTGTCCACAAGAGCATTATGTATTCTTAATTGCTGAATCATCTCTCCAGCCCCAGATTTTAAGTCTCAACCTACATAATAGAATTCAAACTTATCAATAGAGTAAATAACTGAAAAATAAGGCTTCAAATGTAATTCTTTACCAAGCTTTCTAGTTATATACACACATAACTTTTATAAGCTATATACACTAATGGCCTGTGACAATTATTGTTTCTTTTCTTAAATATAAACAATAGGTTTAATAGCTAGTAAGTCAAATCTTAAGTTTCCTGACTTAAGAATAGTCAGTGATGAAAATGACCACAATCCCACAGAAAGCAAGACCTGCTACAACATCAGCTGTGAACATTCTACCTTCACAGATGGGGGAGCAGGTCACATGAGAACAGCCTCACGCCCGGCATTTAGCATCTTTGAAAGTTTATTTTGTATTCTCGATGTAAGCTATAGAACCACAGATTGGACAACATGGCATTTGGGGCATAGGAATTGCTACAATCAAAATGAGAGCTACGCCTTTTCTTTTACAGAAGTCCCGTTGGCGTCAGCACCATCTTGCTCACCTGGCTTTCATCTGGCTTTTCCTAGCAGCAGCTTCACTAGCAGTCATCGGCTCAGGAAGAGCTGAGGGAAGAGAAGAATTCTGGGAAGAAAAACATAGTTTTCAATTTGAGTTGTAGTAATTTTTAGACTATAGAGAGACTACTAAACTTCTGAAACACTGACTGAGATACTATTATTTTCATGTCCCATATTACAAATTATGCAGATATACTCCCCAGATGTAATCTGGAAATACCACATTACACAAATGTCATCTTTACATTGATTTCTACAGAATCTCTAGAAGATGAACACAGCATTACAGTATGCAATGTTCTTCTAGGTAAATCCTGAGTTTAAAATAAGATTTTATCACAGTTTACACAACTAATATTTCATACTTTTGAAAATAATTACACAACCAGGACAACAGCCCCCCTGTTTGTAAATACGACAGATAACTGTGAGCGTGAGCTGAACAGAGAGCTGAAGGTCAAAGGGCACACAGAGCCGCTCTGCCCACTCACACAGCAGAGCAGCGGCAGAGAAATACCAGGTGATACGGTGAGGGCTTCAGAAAGACACAGCTCCCACAGCACTTCCTTTGCCCGAGCAGGTAAGTTACACAAGAAGAAAACATAAGCCGGAACAGAAGGATCTCTAGTGTTCAGGATAGATTAAAATCAATGATGACCTAGAAACTGGGCACTAAAACGCACAGAAATCTGGCATGTACAGTTCATTGTAGTATGCAGGAGTGACTAGCAGCCAAAGTCTTTGAACCAGGCATAACAGCACATAGTTAATCCCAGCACTCTGGGAGGAATAGACAGGCTGATATCTGTGAGTTTGAGGCCAGTCTGGTCTATGTAATGAATTCCAGGATAGCCAGGACTATATAGAGAGAGACAGACTTTGCCAAAAGAAGGAAGAAAGGATGGAGGGAAGGAAGGAAAGAAAGGAGGGAGGGAGGGAAGGAGAGAGGAAGGGAGGGAGGGAGGGAGGAAGGGAGGGAGGGAGGGAAGAACCAAAGCCTCTGAGTAAAATCAAGCATTCCCAAATGAGCACTGTACTTTACTTAGCCCTGGGCTGTATATTAGCTATAATCATAATTGTTATCCTAGATTTACAGCGGGAGAAGGGGAATAGCTACCATAAAAATATAAATTAGCCAGTGATAAAAGAAATCTCTGAAATCAGGTCTCTCCCTTTACAATGCCTCCACTATTTACACCAAAGGGTTCCACAGTTTTTCATTTAACTCTGTGCTTAGAGTCTGCCTCAATAATGTCTGACCACACTTCTTGGCTAAAACTCAAAACACTTAAAATTCTGTTATCAAATACTTCAATACTTAATAATAACAGCCTATGCTCTGTGACTGACATGTCATGTTGTGTTTCTCTCCACAATCCAAAATATCCTGCTGAAGCTCTCCAGAACACCTGAGTGAAGTCTCAGGCTTGACGCCTAAGACACAAGCAGCATCACACACTATCAAGACCACTTGACACAAAACAAGAAGCTTTTAAAGCACATGCATGTATATGTAAACACATATAATTAAGATAGATTTTAAAGTCTTTCCTACTTGGAAAACTACTTACATTGATGTTAGATACTGGACAATCCTTTTTGGCGAATTTAAATGCAAAGTAGGATACTTGAAATATGTCAGGTCTGTGCTCTGGATCTGGTTCAAGCATGAACCCTGTAATAACAGGTCAAAACGTTAAGATGTCTGACTGAAGACAAACAGTACAGAAAGGCATATTACCGGAGGGGCAATCTGTCTAGCCTAAGAACAATGATTCTAGATGACATAGAGGAAATGCTTAGAAGAAATGGCAGAAACTTTTCGTACAAACTAACTTAACCATGAACACATTACAGAGGCAGGTAACAGAACATCTGTGTCTCCACTGGATGGGATGGAAGGTGTGCTTACACTCTTCAAAAACTGGCACAGAACAAAAGCAAGTTAACAATACAAAGTCAGTGAACTTAGGGAATACTTAATTATTCAAGGAAGCTCCATAGTCACAGTGAGGAGGTGGAGGGTTCTCCTAGAACAGCCCTTTAAAATAATTCTCACTATTACCCAAAATACCTTTATTTTCCTTTATTTTGAAATTACCCTAATGACTGAGAAAAGGCTAAGTATGCACGTTATAGTTCATTTAGCAGAGCAGCAGAGGATTGGCGCTGCAGATTTAAAAAGATGCCTTCTTGACATACTATCAATATGGACCACAGTTCTTGGTTTCAACATTCTTTCTCATCATCATGGCCAGAGGTCTGAGCAGTTCTGTAAATGTACTACTAACACATTTACATCAACCTTACAGTGTGCGTCAAGTCCCTGAGATATTCCATCTAACCAAAAATAACCATTTACTACCATTTATCTATTTCTTGAGTAACTTATATTTCACATTTCCTGAGGATGAAATTTATATTCAATTCTGTAACTACAAAGAATTATGTTAAGACATCTCCATGGCCAGTTCTACTTCATTACCCTTAAAATACTTAACTATGTCAAATGTTTGAAATGAAAATTTACATTAGCTATTCTCAAGTTTTCTAGAGAAACAGCGAGTGCCCACATTCAGAGCACTAAGATGGACCTGGTGTCCACACTCACAGACTAGGACGGAGCTATAGGAAACAATGAGAGTCCACGTTCATGGGACTAAGCTGGAGCTACAGGAAACAATGAGAGTCCACGTTCACGGGACTAAGCTGGAGCTACAGGAAACAATGAGAGTCCACGTTCACAGGACTAAGCTGGAGCTACAGGAAACAATCAGAGTCCACGTTCACGGGACTAAGCTGGAGCTACAGGTCAAAACGGACTCAACTCCCTTCTAAACCTAGTGCCTTGAACAAAGAATGATAAACAGTGACTCCAAGGGACAAAGCTTAGCTTATATCAGGAAATTATGAGCTTGATTATAAAAATACAAAATCATCTATCTAATATGATTTATGTATTTTAAAAACTAAAGTTTATTCTTTCCACAGCCCAGCAGAGGAGTAGAAAGAGCAAGTGCTCCTGCAGAAACAGTGGACCTCAGCCAATACTACAGTAGTGAGGATCCAAGTCACACAGAACCAGAGATGCATGCCTGGGCCTAGATAAAGGTAAGCTCACCACCTCTCCTCCAAATATAAAAGGGAAATGTCTTGTTAGAAATCATGAGTTTTCCTGCTTAAAGTGTGTTGATTTCCTCTTTCCATGAGCGTTTTCCTCCCATTGAATTCTATTTATTACAAGAATATAGTAATAAACCTAATAAGAAAACTTCACTACATTCATTTTTAAACTTTTTCTGAAAAATCCTAGTGTTGAAACTGAATATTTTAAGAGTTTTACTTAATGTATCTGCCAACCCACAGATTATTACAGAAACTGACATGTGAGGTATACGACTCTTATAGCATAATCTACTTACCAGTAAAATGAAATCAAATGTAATAACTGAACACTGAGTACATTCAACCATAAATAAGACAGTAAATGGCACTATAAACATGACAGGAAACTATATGTGTGATAGTCTTGATAAGTGCCCCAAGAAGTTAATGACAGAGGCCCTCTCTCTAACTGCCAGGTGATAATCCAGCACTAATGTCTAAGTGTCTTCAAGGAAATCCTATCTTAAGTTCTGGTTTATTTCAAATGTATATTAAAGTTTCTGAAAGACTTTTTTCCCAAAACTACATAAGAGAATGGATGAAAGCATAGCATCACTAAAACAAGACTAGCCATGAGCTAATAACCACCAAAGCTGAGGCAGATAGATAAAAATATACTACTCTGTGTTGTTCATGCATATTGTTTAATTCCCATAACATAATTAAGATAATTCCTGGCTTTCCACAAAATAGGAGCTAAAATAAATTTAATTAGAACAAATGAGCTAAGTGCCGGAACCATAAAGCAGCATAAATGAACCACAAGCAAGAGCAACAAAGCTTCGTTCTCCAAGGAGCCTCACTACCCGTACCAGTGTATTTAGAAATAGAGGACATGGATGGGACACCTTCAGGAGATTCACCATAACTTACAAGTTACGTTTCAAAGCATGCAAAGAAATCTCTGCCAGCAGAATCCATCCCATGAGTATCTGCGGTGAACCAGTCTACTCTGCCCAGGCCTGATTTGGCTCTCAGAAACAGTTTGCTCAGACCAAGTGTGACTTGAAGTCACAGTTGTGGTGTTAGCTGCTTGATGATGACGACACAGCGAGGAAAGGGAAAGCCACTACACACGCTAACGAGCCCTCCCTTAACTCATTTCATCCTCACAATAATTCACAGAGGCAGACACTTCTCAATTTACTCTTTGAGAATTTCATATATGAGTACTGTATTTTACATCATTTCTACCGAAGCCTCTTCCCACTCCAACTCCTCCAGTGGCCCCAACTCCCTCTCACATTCATGTCTTCATCAATTATTGTTACCTAAGCATGTGTCTGAGTGTGTGTCTGAGTGTGTGTGTGTGGGTTTGTATATGTATAAAACCTGCTGAGTCAATCTAGTGTTACTCGTACGTTCTTTAAATGGGCTCATTTTATAATTACAGACACTGAGATAAATGGATGGAGGTGCCCCAGGTTCTACACCAATTAAAGCCACAACAGGTGTAGCTGAGTCTGCGGGGCTCCACAGGCTTTGTTAACCCCACTGCTGGGGAGAGTGAAGCGAGCAGCCTTGCCCATCTCGAAGACTGAAAGAGCTTTCTCCTCACCCTCACAGCAAAGCATCACGTGTTTCAAAGGATCACACAACTCTGCTGCTTTTCAGAGAACTCTCCAGAAAAGAAAAATAAAACTAATTTAAAAGAAAAAAAAAAACAGCTTTATCAGCAATGCAGTCCCAATCCCTTCTTCGTGATTACTTCCTGATAACCCAGAGAACATTCAGAGACCTACATAACCACAAAACCAAACAGCTTCAGCAAACACCGTTCATGGATACTGCATTTTCAAACATTCCAAGGTACACCAAGGCATCAGTACTACAACTAACTGTGTAAAAGTGTATTGGTGAATAAACAGAATTTAGCACTAAAGTTTGAAATTCAAAAAATCATGAGCACGGCTAAGCAACACTCTTGGTTTTCCGAATGCAGGACTTCATTTAAAGCAATGTAAAACTCTAACTGCATTTTATAAGCACAGAGATAAAACTACAGGTGATGGTGCGAAGCAGGCAAGCTACATGTGAAAGACATAAACAGAGAATTCAAATCAGCTTTCAGCAGTATAAACAAGTATGTTCTGAGGTTTTTTTCTTAAATCTGTACCTCATTTCAGCATTTAAAAAATAAAGTCTGCAAAACTTTTAACAAGGAGAGAAACTACTGGGATTGAAAACTGTGTATGTGTGTATATGTGTGTGCCCACCACATGTGGCAGCCAGAGGACAACTTTCAGGAGTCAGTACTCTCCTTCCATGGCAGCTTCTGCACAAGGAACTCTAATAGTATTGACCTTGCTCATTAAGCATTTTTATCCCTGAGCCATCTCCCTGACCGCTGTTTTTAAAACTTACCGGAGTTTTATAATACCAAATTTACTTGAAAATTTTTAATTTACTCAGTATATTTAGTTTATTTCATTTTTTGGCATAGTCAAATTGATACCAGAAACTAAAATCTTCCCATTTATGGTCAAGTAAAAGAAGCATATGCTACACAGTAAACTGCCAATTAATTAAACTCCAATTGAGTCTAAAATTATCAACAGTATTATCAAGCTTACCACAGTACTCCACAAACACATTCCCACACACATATGGGGGCACACATAAACACAGAGAAATTCAATACTAGTTAGGAATAAAGTCACATAGCAAGGCATAAGCTGCTCAGTCTTTCGCAAAGTATCGCTCAAAGAGAACACTGAGCCTTTAAGACATTTCAAGATCTCCAGCAAAACTGTACATTCAATTATTACTAAAACACTATACTTAACAACAAAAGTTACAGCTACATGGTTTGTAAAAATGTCTTCAATAAAACATTGGACTAAACTAGCCAGAAAACACAGCAACTAAATCCTACACCCTAGTTTTAGGCATTACAATTAATAGGGATTATTTCATGCTTCTGGTGTCCTAAATTTTTTTCAAGGACATTATTACATAAAATAGAGAAGGTTAAGAGTTCAATATTTATTCAAATATACAATGGTAGTATATGTGCTTATTTTCTTTAAAAAAAAGCCATTCTACAAAATTGCACACTAAAATAGAAGTCCTATTTTAAAAAGCTAGAGGAACGTCATGAGAGACAGCTGAAATCCTCGTCACAAGCACCTGGACAGTCACTCAGACTGCCCAGACAGGCAACTCCATCTTGACTGGAGGCTGCCACAGAAAACTGGAGCAAACAGTGCTGCTTGACTCTTAACCATGGAGACTGAAGTCGAGGCCTAGCGCCCTTACACAGGTGCTGGTGTGTGTGAGGCGACACAGCTCACAGGTAGAGATCTCTGGAAAGCACAAGCTTAGGGAGCAGTGGCGTCCTGAAGGCGTGTGCACCATAGCATTTCCACAAATGCTGATGTCCTCATCCATGAGTTCAGCTGTAAGGATTAAATTCGCCATGTAAAGAACTCCAGTGCCTCAACCCTATGGCAGTGCCAAAGCTGTCCCCGGATGAGGCTCAGAGGGATGGCAAAGCCTTCCTCGGGGGAGAGTGTGATGTGGATGGTGTTTTCAGAAAACGTCCACTGTAGCTTTCTCTTACCACTCCCAAACTAATATTTAGAGCATGAAGACCACTCCTACTGAGATTAGATAAACCCTCCTCCTTGGTCAGCTGTAAAGAAAATGTGGTACATTTACACAATGGAGTACTACACAGCAGAAAAAAATAAGGGAATCTTGAAATTTGTGGGCAAATGGATGAATCTAGAAAACATCATATTGACTGAGGTAACCCAGACCCAGAAAGACAAATATCATATGTACTCACTCATAAGTAATTTTTAGACATAAAGCAAAGAAAAACCAGCCTACAATTTATAATCCCAGAGAACCTAGACAACAAAGAGGACCCTAAGAGAGACATACATGGATTTAATCTACATGGGAGGTAGAAAAAGACAAGATCTGAGTAAATTGGAAGCGTGGGGACCATGGGAGAGGGTAAAAGGGAGGGGAGCGGAGAAAAATATATAGCTCAATAAAAACGATAGAAAGATAGATAGACAGACAGAGGTGCTGAGGCTTCTCCATCACAGTCCTGACCACTGATCCCAGCTTCTCTATATGGATGTCTGTCTTCTTCATTCCCTCCTTACCCCTGCTCAGGGTTCCAGGACCCAAGTCATGCAAGGACAGAGCACATATATTTAACGCTCTCATACGTAAGTGTGAGCATTTGCAGTGCAACAGCCAAGCTTCAGCTGCTCCCTTTCCCCCTTGATTATTCTGGTTCTCCTAGCCTAAGAAAAGCATTCTATGTAATGCAAAGTACTTTGTGTGTGTCAAGCTGATGTAGTTCTCCAATTTCCAGTATCTGTGAAGAAATCTCTACCACATAAATTCTGTCATTTAAGAGTCATTTATGTCCCTTTTTCTCTTGGACATTATGACAAAATTAATTTAATATGCAGCCCCATCTCCTTGATTTGCACAAGGCCCATGCATTAGGAAAGTCGACTACTTCTCAAATAAGTAACAAGTGTTATTTGCAATTCGTCATTTATGTGAGCATTACTGAATTGGGGGATTTGGTGGGAGCAGTGCCGTTGACTGAATCCAGAGCCATGTGCCTACTAGGCACACATTCTACCACTAAGCAACATGCACCCAGCCCTTGGTTGTTTTGAGAGTCTTTCCCTTTATAGTGCAGAATGACCTGGACCTGGGCACTGTGTTCTCCTGCATCTGCCACCCCGCTGCTAGAATTACAGGGATGCCATATGGGCAGACTTAAAAATTTAAAGTTGTATACCACGGGGTTATCTCTTATATCATCCTAGACACATGATTAAATTCATACCGATTTTCTTTCAGTGCATTTAAATATTTTACTTATGTAAAGCTTTAACAGAAGAAATGAAGACTTTGTTCTCTTTGTTCACACTCACGTGACTAAGAAAATTATCAATTTCCATTTATTTTCTTTATTAAGTTTAAAAACTGTATCATATGAATATCAAATAAATTTAACTTTTCACTCAGTTCTGTGCCACAGAGGCATAGAGGGCTGTTCAAAATGCAGAAAACAGTGGAAATCCTAAAGGTGCTTAGTCAGAACTGTTTCAATACTGCACTGCCTAGATACCTTCTACTGTCTAATGACTGTCTCCTCCTCACAAAGCATCCTTCTGAAGTTTACAATGTCCATGTACGAAATGCTACATTACAGTACCTATTTAAAAGCAAGCAAAGGTCTTTAAAAGGCTGGAAGGAAATCTGGTTACTTATTAACCACATGGATATTTGGTTTCAAAGATACAAAAATTGAAGAATTGAATGTTATGAGTGTTCCCAGTAACTCTGATTGTCTCAATTATGTAATTGCTGTCATTGCTATTAACTCTTATCAAGGAGGTTAAAAATATCCTGTATTCACTGGTAATTAGATTGCTTTGACCTCTATATAGGTGAATAACCATTTTTAAATATTTTTACTGTAATTTATAAACTTATATGAAATTAAAAGTCTAGATTTAAGAAAGAATATAAATAGCAGGCCCTAAATTACAGTATCTATCTTTAAGAACATTCCATACATCTTTCCCAGTACTTACTTATCAAACAATGTATGTTATGGGAGTAGCGAGAATTGTCTGGGATGGTGAAGCTGCCATCACAGATAGCAACCTGGCTCTCACCAAACGGAAGAGCAAAGAAGCAAAGTTTGTACAAGAAACATCCCAGGGCCTGTAAAACAAAGAAACAGGAGTTTCATCAGGACTCAACAATCAGTCACAGAACATAAAACAGTCCAGAGCAGAGCTGGTAGCGGAGCTAAGGGCTAGAGCACTTGCTTAACATAAGCAGCTCCATGAACAAGAAAGCTGAAAGCTAAACATGCCATTCCAAACAAACAAGGTGAATGTTCCTGTTTTGGATCCAATTTTTACTTAACCAAGTTAACATGTTCAATGTTTCTTAAAAGCCTTTAGCTTTATAGTTCGGTGTTTCTTGGCTGCATCTGCGATCAGTTAGATAAGATACTCTGGATCATGAGTCACTAAAATTAAGTCTGGCTGGTTCCTTTTGAAGGAAATATTATCTACTTGGTACTGTCCTCATTGGTATTGCCAATTTGGCACAAGCTACATCTGAGAAGAGGCCTCCATCAGAATGCCGGCAGACAAGTCAATGGAGGTGTTTTCTTAAGTAATGACTGACGGAGAAGGGTGCAGGCCACTGTGGGTGATGACCACCCCTGGGCTGGTGCTGACGTAAGCAAGCAAGCAGCAGCATTCCTCCATGGTCTCTGCTTCCATTCTTGCCCTTAGGGTCCTGTTCTAGCTTCCTTAGTGATGAACTCCAAAGCTGTAAGATTGCTTTTGGTCATGGTGTCTGTCACAGTTGCACTAACCCTAACTAAGGCAGGTCATACTATCAAGGAAAACAAAGGCTCTTCTAACAAACTTTCTTAAAGCTCACTATAAAACATGCTTGAAGTCCTTTGAGGCTGTCCATCAAAGTTAAGACACCAATAGTAAATTTTACTGGTCATTATTTCATAACATAAAAATGAATTCACTGACCAGCAAGGTGGGTCCCTGGTAAAGGCAATAACCCGGATAACCTGAGTTTATGCCTAGGACTCAGGTGGTGGAAGGAAAAGATTGTTCTCAAATTGCTCTCTGACCTCCACACATACCCAGAGGCAAAACGTAGGTTACATGCAATAAAAACATTAACTCTCTGGGCCTGGAGAGACTGCCCAACAATTAGCACGTGCTGTTCTTACAAAGGACCTGAGCTCAGGTTACAGCTCCCATGTCCGAAGCTAGCAAGCACCTGTAACTCTTCTGGCCTCCACAGGCACCAGCACACACAGCAAACACAAATATGCATAAATAAAAACATTTTTAATTAATTCTATATTTCTAACTACAATCCTACAATTTTTACTGTACATTGTACTATTCTGAGCATCAAAACATACTTTAAAAGGTGACCGTGGGGTCTGAGGATTTAGTTCAGAAGTGAAGTATTTTCTAGTATATAAACCCCTTCAAAAAGACACGGCAATGGGGGAAAAATGCGTGAAATACATTGCATTGTATAAACACAGTAAACTGTCCCATTTCACACCATAAGCATTTTCATCATGTAAGAAACAAGAGGGACCCATTAGACTTTTAGGGTCGTCATCATGTTCAATTTTCTTCTCTAAAGGTAAATACAGGATTCCTAGTAAGCATCCTAGATGTCAGGATAAAAATAACCTACAATGGAAACTTTCAAAAAAATGTTTTTGCCAAAAATATTAAATGTTATATAACTACTTTCACCTAAACACTGTGATTCTTTTAATTAGTTTATCTTCTTGAAACAGAACCAGCAAACACAATTCTTGACCAAAGTAAATGGACACACCTACAGTGAAGTAGTTTTCTGTTCCATCTGTGCAAGCATAAGACAACAGCCTTGGACATGGAAACTGTTCTTCTTTCAAGTGGGCAAACAGACTCCATGTTGATTCTTTTCTAATCTTTGACGACTATTTGCACATACACTAAATCTATTTTAGAAGTGACAAATAAGATCCCATTCTCTGCATTAAGATAGTACATAATAATTGTGTGCTTCAAGAAAAAAAATTCATCAACTCCCATTGGTTTCCGAGTGATCATGAAGCTGGTTTCTGTGGTTTCTGTGTTGCTGAACTCTCTCTGGTAATATGGAACCAAACAGCAATCATAAAATCAGAGCAGAAAAGATCTTTACCGTCACTTCCTGTAATACGTTTGCTTTAAGACCCAACTCACTTTGCTTTCTACATTACACATACTCTTCAAATTTACTATACGTTACCAAATCAATCCGATGCTAATGCCAAGGACAGGAAATTGTCACAATGTCAAAAAATTAAAACAAACTTGCTTCCAATTTGCTTTAATCTTACATAGTTTAAAATTCAATTACGTTAAGAATCACTGACAAAAGAAAAATGTGTTATAATAAGCAAATGAGAAGATCACAGAGATATGACTGTCCTGCAAGACTATCTGTCTCTTGGGGTTCCCGTGGCCTAGCCATCCAAGCAGGAAGCAGGCTAGGGGAACCAGCAAGGAGAGAGTGCTGCCGGCTGGCACACACTACACATGTGCAGCTAGCAAAGCGGCTCAGGCTGCGAGGTCTGAGCAGGATCCCTGAAAGCCACATGCTATATAAGAAGATCAACTTCTAAAAGTTGTCCTCTGACCTCCACACATACGTTGTGACATGTAGCTTTACACACAAAATAGATACTTTTTTAATTAAGAAAAATCAGAACTAACTTCTTTTCTAAGTTCTAGAATTATTTCAAAAACTTGTATTCCTCTATTGTTAATATGTTCATGAAAATGCAGCTAACAGTTATTGTTTAATGCATTCTGGTTATACAAGCAATTTCTTAGATTATTAAATACAATCCAAAATGTATTTTACTTATAAAACAAGCTTGAAAAGATATGAGATTCTAAACAGCTTTTCTATAAATTAATACTATCTATTGGTATAATTAATTCAGAGACATATACTAAATGATAAGGATTTTTATTAAAGAGTAGTTTATGACATGTTTAGAATCAGAAAAAGTTTACTTTTGTTAGTGTCCATTAAAAAAAATCATAAAATATTTCAGAAGTTATACTATAATTGCTTAGCAGTTACATCCAGATTTTCTATATTGCCATCAGCCAAAATTCCACTCGTTCAAAACTGAAACAAATGTGACCATTCACTTAGGATCTAAATCTTAAAAACTACTGGGCAGTAGTTACATAACATACAAGTACCCCCTTTCTCGAATGTAGGCAATCCTACCCCCTAAGTTAGAAGGTTAGCATCCTAGCATTCTGTTTCTGAGGGAGAAGCTCCTTTCCACATAGAAAGGATGTCTCTGGGGAGGCCAGAGGACAGGAGGCAGCTCAACTTGGACTCATCTGGTTAGAGCAAAGATTGGCCCTTCGAGCCTTACCCAAATATCAGCCTTGGTGGTGATGGGCTTCCCGCCATAAAGGTTGATCATTTCCGGGGCTCTGTATGACAGAGTTGTGTACCTGGCAGCATGAGGGAAACAGAGGAGACACATTCAAAACAAAAGGGCAAATGAGACACGCTTCCCTAAAACATAAAAGGCTTTGGGGTTCAGAACTGTATAGAACTAATACTGTCTTTAAATGCTTGTTAAAAGTCTATCAAGAATTAAACGAAACAAGGTATCTACAGACACTTTGTTGAGCAATAATAAAAGTATTTCAAATAATATAAGAGTTGAATTTCTTTTATTAATAAAAACTTAGATGACAACTCATTGGGAATACTGCTGTTGATTTATATGAAACAATCCGGTCTATCACAGCCTCCTTATCGGACATTCTCATCTATTAAAGGGAAGACTGAACTCTCTAAATCTTAATTTAACTCTTCCCTAAGGAGTTTGTTTTAGAAATGCTATACCCAGTTGTACACAGTAGCAAATGTTTTGAGGTTTTATAATTTTCTTGAAAGTTATCTGTCAAAACTCAATTACATACATTATACATGCTCTAACAAGACTACAACCTGAGCTCTATGGAACTAGCGTCCCTGTAAATGAATACTCACTACCAAAAACGGGAAACAGAAATCTATTAGGAACAGAAATTTTAAATTAAGTGGTGCTCAAATCTCACTGCAGAAATCATAATAATATAAAAGGACCACCTCTATCACAGTGAGATCCGGTTTTAGTATTTATACTTTATTTTACAAGAATCTTAAATCACAACATTCTAATACCTTACTTCTCCCAAACTACACTAACTGGTGAAGATGGTCTGAATGATACTATTACAGAGGAACCAGAATATAAACTGCATAATGGCAAGACTTCTATCATTATATCCCATCACCAAAAACAGGGTTTGCCCTGAATAAACACTTGTTAACTCAACAGACCATCAACTCTTCAATTCAGCCACAAAGGATACGAATTCTTAGTGAGCTTATATGCCATATTACAATCATCACAAAAATTTAACTGAGCATCCCACAATGCAACAAATTAAATGTCTAGCAGATTAGAGATACTTGAGACCTCTAGCAGCCACTAGAAATCTTCATCCACAAGATGTTTTAATTATGTGGATGTACATGGATCCCAACAGGCCAACCTGCAAGGCTTCTGCTCTTGTGGTTCTCCAGGAGATTTGTGTTTGCTATGGGTTTGTTCTTATAGAAGCTAATGCAATGGTTCTAGGCTGTTTTCTGAGTGAAACACATAGTACACAGTACATGTCACTGCTTTACAGTCTGTATGACTGCATCCGACAAGTGGCTCAGTCTCCAGCTCTCAGAACAGCTTCCTCACCCTAACCCTGAGAATCAGTGAGGAAGTGATAAGGAAACTACTTAGAAATGCCAATCCTGACGGACCACTGTCCTCCGTGTCCTATCCTGATGGACAGCTGTCCTCTCTATGTCCTATCCTGATGGACAGCTGTCCTCTCTATGTCCTATCCTGATGGACTGTTGTCCTCTATGTCCTATCCTGATGGACCACTGTCCTCTCTATGTCCTATCCTGATGGACCACTGTCCTCTCTATGTCCTATCCTGATGGACTGTTGTCCTCTATGTCCTATCCTGATGGACCACTGTCCTCTCTATGTCCTGTCCTGATGGACAGCTGTACTCTATGTCCTATGCTGATGGACTGTTGTCCTCTCTATGTCCTATGCTGATGGACTGTTGTCCTCTCTATGTCCTATCCTGATGGACAGCTGTCCTCTCTATGTCCTATCCTGATGGACTGTTGTCCTCTCTATGTCCTATCCTGATGGACTGTTGTCCTCTCTATGTCCTATCCTGATGGACCACTGTCCTCTCTATGTCCTATCCTGAAGGACCACTGTCCTCTATTATTTCAGTGCTCTAAGACAAACTGCTAGTTGTACTTTCTGAAACTAAAAAGCAGCAAAGTTAGGTTCTCACAGTAGCCTGGCAACCACAGAAAGCACAGGACTGAGAAACAAAAAGCTGTGCCCGAGAAAGCTTTGCAGTATGCCGCTGAAGAAAGAGTGTCTTCGTACAGTCTGAGCACTTACTCTTTCACACAAGTACATATGATACACGCTGGTAACAACAGCTAACATGCTTTGAGCTCTTTACTCTTGCAAATGCACCACTGCCGTGTCTCGGTAAAGACAAGGACACTGCACTGAACTTACAACCACTTAAGGAACTGGAGAGATGACTCATGGTTAAAACTCTGTTCTTGCAGAAGACTGGGGTTCAGTTCCCAGCACCACTATCCAGAGAACCCAAGGCACTCTTCTGACCTCCAAAGACACTACACACACATATGGTAAACAAATATATGCACAGGCCAAACATTCATACTCATATAAAAATAAATATTTTTAACTTAAATTGCTTAAAATTCTCTTAATGGGTCTATTAACTACTACCACTTATTTTATAAGTTTCATTATTAATATGTTTACCGCATAGACAAAAATTTCATTCATGGTATTCATTGACTGTTTATTAGATTGCTAGTCATATACAAATCGTTTCCATTATAAAGGAATCTACAAATGGAATCTTGCAAAATTTGTATTAATATAACTAGCTGGCTACAGACAAGATAATGAAAATGCCTACAATACAAAATACAATAAAGGTAAGCACTTACTTTTTAATTTCTTCTTCTACTACATTAACTCCATCTTTTTGAGGATTGAGAAATTTATTAGTGGCACTGCCAAAGTCACAAAGCACATAATTTCCAGCATCATTTAGCAAAATATTTTCTACCTTAAGGAAAGAAAATCAATGATTACTATTTTCAAAGTGAAAATTGTCTTTTTTTAACCTGTTTTGATCAGGTGCCTGGTACACATATATACACACATACATCTATGTATATACAGACATAAGATACCTCAAATAGAGGCAATTAACCAGAGCAGGCAGTGGTACGTCCCTGATGACCCCAGAACTCAGAGACTGAGCCAAAAGGCCAGAGGTTTAATGAAAATGACCAACCCTAACCTCCTAAATTCTCTCTTTGAAGAACTAGTGAAGGCCAAGATCTTTGAGTATATCTACATCTTTTTCCATTCTTAGGACTCCCGCCTACCTGGAGACAAGGAGTAATGGAAAACACTTAAATTCCATTTCTCTTTAGTATCTGTAGGTTGGGTATTCACATGTAAAATGCTCGAGACCAGAAGTGTCGCTGGTTTGGGATTATTTTTTATACGGGGGGGGGGTGTAAAATTCATTCATGTTCCATCAATGCCTTATACATTAAGTCTGACAGTAATTTTATACAATTAACTGCAATCTGAAGCACGTAATCAGGTACAGAATTTTACACTGATGGCACATACCAAGTCTCAATAAAGCTAAGACAGTGGGCCTTTTCAAATTTGTGTTTTCTGATAAAGACGTTTAGCCTATACAACCATTTTTATTTAAAATTCCTACAGTGAAAAGAGAAATTTAAATTTATACTTTAACTTGGAGATCAGAGTTAAAATAACTAAAACAAAGTACAAATACTCCAATATCTTGAATTCAACAATGTCGGTTCAGAGAAAGTCCCATCTGCTGCTTACTAATGCTTACGTCACTGGACAATTTGCTTAGCCACTCCCCTCTCTGGTTATCTTATCCAGAAAACAGGGAAGATAATAGTTACTATGACAGGTTAGAATAGTCAAAGTACTCAGAACATGGTCTGGAATATATTAAATATATTAAAGACCAAATAAATATTATCGCAATATCTTTTGTTTACCTATCTATTTTCATTACTGAAATGCTAATAAAGTTTATTTCAGGCTCTCATGATTAACAAGAACCAAGAGAAATTTAAATTTATACTTTAACTTGGAGATCAGAGTTAAAATAACTAAAACAAAGTACAAATACTCCAATATCTTGAATTCAACAATGTCGGTTCAGAGAAATTCTAAATGACATTAGTTATTTTTGTTTATCATGATATAAAATTGTATTGAATCAGTCAAAACAGTCATTCACTTCTTTACTAAACAACCAAGAGCCTCTGCTACATGCCATGCACTGTCCTAAGAACTTGGCTACATCACACACACAAACAAACCAATACCAAAGGCCTCATGACCCTAATCCCCTAGTGGGAAGAGCAGACAAAACACAATGAAACTACACAGGATCTTGGGGAGGGTACAGGAGCAGGGAGAGAAAAAAAAAACAAAAACACTGCAAATTCTAAGTGCAGAACAAAAGTGTCTCACGGTCCTTACCTTCAGATCCCGGTGGATTATGGGAGTCTTACACTGATGCAACCTCGCCACAGCTTCACAGGTGTTGCAGAAGATCTGTAAGACTTCTGATTCAGTGAAGCCTGTCTGCAGCTTCTTGTTCATCTGATTCACTACCTGCCCAGCTGAGCAAAGATTCAACTCTGAGGATGCATTCAGATAATGTCCGCCAGAAAGAAAGATTCAAAAGCGCCTTTCCAACACTAGCAGTGAACTCCCCCAGGATGCTTACACCTACTATGCTGATACATGACACATGTCTCCGTAAGCAGAGCGCCGTAAAAAGACAGCATCTTGCTAATACTATTTGCCATTTTCTTAAACATTTAACGACTTCTGAAATTGCAGTTTTCCTTATGATTAATGATGTATGTATTTGAAGCAACAGTAATTCAACACTGTTTTGTACTGGGTAAAGTATGATAAACAAAAATAGGGTTTCTAGTATCATAGAATATAGTGTCTCAAGGTAAAAACTAATGACACAGCTGTGACTATAATTCATAACATTCCATAGTAAGAATGAGAGAACTCACATAAGAAACTCGAGTTTAGACTGAGGGAAGGATGGGAAGAAAGGGGAGCAGATCAATTGAGGCTTATCTAAGGCTTCTGTTGAGACAGAATGATCACTAATTAACAAGCCAAAGAGAACTTGTGGGTAATGAACATTATGTTCAAATATCTCCTGTTAGGTGGGACTTGCTGACGACAGTAACTGATAAGGAGCTGCTGCTGATACGGCTGAGGAGGCACAGAAAGACGAGGTGTAACTGACACACTTCAGACACCAGCAGCCACATTTCATACCTAATTCTTGAATGTCAAAGAGAACTACAGATCTGACTTTTTAAAACACTGCCTTGATTATAAGATAAGGGGATCTAAAAAAGCCACTAAAGCTTTATTCCTGGTAATAAATAATAGGACTGGGAGAAAGACAATCAATAATCCTGCGCAGCTGTGGACTATGCATGCCACTGACCTGCCAGCTAAGACGGCTGCCTGTAAGAGAGGCGTTACTGTGAAAGAGTAGCGAACTGCTGGATTTCTGACTGGATCTCAGGCCTGCTCCACAGGAGGGACTCGTGTTACTGCCAGGCTGAGCTCAAGATCCTCCTCTCTACGACCTCTTTAGCATACCCCACCAGTACAAGCTGACACATCAACCATATTCCTCACACTACAAAACTAGTCAAAAGCTCATGGCTGTGGAGATCACAGACACAGGCAGAGAGTTTGTTGCTCCGGGGACAGGTTGTCAAACTGCCTTCTAGACATTCATGTTTGTACCCAGAAACAATGCTCTTCTCAGCCTTGTCCAGAGACGCTTTTTCTTTCAATGCAGTAGTTAAGGCAGAGACTCCAGGCCAGGAGTCCCCAAACAGAGCAGGCTTCATGAGGCCCCAGACTTCCAAGGAGTTACTGGCAGATGATGGCTGCTGGGGGAGAGGCGGCCATGTTCTTCTTCAGTGGTAGCCAATGGTCGGCTACTCATGCTAGAACAAATAACCTCCAACCCATGCTCTTGCAACTATCCCAGATTAACTAAGTGGGTCATTCGTGTGTGTGTGTGTGTGTGTGTGTGTGTGTGTGTGTGTGTGTGTGTGTGTGTTCACATCCAAATGAAAAGCGGATTCACTGGGAAAAGGGGAGAAAGCCTAGGTACTTCTGCAGATCTTGCTTATATCTGCATAAGAAAATCTACCCCAGGAGAGCCTATTAGAGCCAACAAGAGCATGAAATAGGAAGTAAACAGTCATTTGAACAAGCTCTGACAAATCAGCAGTGCCACACTGCCAGGCTCAGCCCACAGCAGCTGATGGACAGATCTACAAGCAATCAAAAGCAACTGTTGCTTTATGCTACCAAATTTTCAAGTGTTTTATTTTCAAATAAAAGCTAGTAGAGATACAACTTACAAGAATTAATACAAAGCAGCTTCTAAAATGAACTTAGAAAGTCACAAATGGCCATAATTGTTCATACTCTATTTATAAAACAATAGAAATACATTCAAAATAACCATACTGATGTCCAGAAATCTAATTCCAAAAATACAATATCTCTTTAACTCAGTGGTTCTCAACCTTCTTAATGCCGCAACCCTTTAATACAGTTCCTCATGTCGTGGTGACCCCCTAAACATAAAAATTATTTTCATTGCTACTTCATAACTGTAATTTTCCTACTGTTATGAATTGTAATGTAAATATCTGCTATGTAGGTTATCTAACATATGGCCCTTGTGAATGAGTCATTCAACATCCAAGAGGATTATGACCCACAAGTTGAGAAGTACTCTTTTAAGTGATGTATGAGAAAACTAGCAAGTAATACCAAAACATGAATTTAGAGGTGAAAAGCAACTGTACTGCACAGAAAATGGCAGTAATCATGGAGAGCCCAGAGCATGGAGCAGGTCAAGTACAGGTTACCTAGCACATTCTTCTACTTCCCACTGAGGCTTATCCCTACATAATCAGTGTGTGAGTTGTGTATGTTACACAAGGGACGTCTACAAAAGAAGGAAGGGGACAGAATTCCTTCTCCCATTCTCTGCTCCTCCAAAACACTCCTCCCCCATGAGAAAAAGAATATATCTATTTGATTCATATGAAAAAAATACCCTGCTCAGGCCTCTGAATTCGTCCTCCTAAGATAATACTGCCAATCTAGAGGGTACATTCTGATCTGTGATACACGCAGCAAACTTCTCACATGAGGGAGACTGAATAACAAAGCAGAAGAATCTGGGAGCAGTTACAATAAAAGGGAAAATACTTCAAATGTTTAACTTTTTAACTTAAAAAAATTATAACTAAAACAAGAGCAATAGGTATTTTATTGAAAAATAAGAAAGGACTGCTATAAATTAAAATAATAAAGCAAAAGTACAAAATCCTATAGAAAACCATCATTTACAAACACTTAAAGAAGTTTCCAACAAAAGCAGAAAGTAAAAGAAAAAAACTGAAAAGATAATCAGAAGAACAATCACCGCAGGAAAACAAACATCCATTTCAAACACAAGAGAAAAAGCTTGGTGTCTTACAAAAAGAATACAAAATCTAGTTGGGAGGTGGTGCACGCCTTTAATTCCAGCCCTTGGGGGCAGAGGCTGGCCAATCTTTGAGTTCAAAGCCAGCCTGGTTTACAGAGCAAGTTTCAGGACAGTCAGGACTACACAGAGAAACCCTGTCTCAAAAAAGGAAAACATCCAAAACTGACATAAATGAAGTATACAAATTATAAGATTTCAATACACTGGAGATAAATGCGAAGCTACCTGATAGTGTCTATGCAGAAAATGGATCTCATTAAAAAAAAATCAATCATCATACTAGTAGAGAGAAAAAGGAACAATGCAATGCCTACATCAGTATTACTTCTATGCTAGAATCTTTTTTCTAACCAAATTAACAATCAAATGTGGGCACAGAATAAAGACATGTTTGTCTATAGCCATCCTCCACCCCAAATGTGCCCAATCTCAACTGACCTCAGAAGCTAAGTAAAGGCATATTTACAAATTGAAGACCCCAAAAATATTTCCACCCATAAACTCATATAAAAAAGCTTAAGAGAAATTAATTGGTCCAAAAGTGAGGAGATGCAGTCCAGAGGTGGTCTACTTGAGAGCCATACATCCGGCCCTGGGGTCACTCCCACACCTAACAATGGGGAGGGGATTCAAAGATAGAGGAAATCAAAAACTCCCAAGGGACATCTGAACCCTGTCTAAAATCAGGAAAATGTAATCTCTGTAAAGAGTGCTTCCGAGAGGGAAAAAAATGAAACTCACACAAGTCCATGTTTAAGCTTGCCACACACACTAGAATTTCTACTGAGGAAGATGAGCTAAAATAATAACACACCTGAAGAAATTAGGCAAGTGAAAAATTGGACAAATTATTAACTTCAGGAAAATCTTACTGTACAAGAAAGAAAATGTAATTATACACTACTGCATGTCATGCCTTCTGAATGGTAAATAACATGGTAAAAACACAGACTTAGTCCAAAAGCTAAGCATATGCAACACTGGAAAAAATCTCATCTTGCCTTGGAGCACAACAATGCTTCTTACAAGAGCCTGCTCCTACCAGGATCCATATTACACTGGCTTCCTCAATCTGTGTCCACATTTGATTCACAAGTAGTTGTGAACCAACATATGGGTGCTGGGAATAGAACCTGGATCCTCTGCAAGTGCAGTCAGTGTTCTTAACCACTAAGCTATCTCTCCAGCCCTACATAAAACACTTTTGATTTAAAAATTCCTATGAAACAAACCTTGCTGATTCAAACACTAGATAAACATTTCTATTTTTACAAAACCAAGTAAAAGACACCATGTTAGTAGAGAATGGACTAAGTGCCCTCCTCCTCTCCATTAGGACATTTAGGAGTCAGGGACAGTTTATATTTGCTATTACTACTAAGGCATGCTATGCAAGTAAACATTTAGTTATCACACTAGGTCTAAATAAACATTTTCTGATACAAATGAATTTTTTAAAAATGTAAAGAGTATGTATTAAAATGCTGCAGGTTTTATAGGGTTGGAGAGATGGTTGCTCTTCCAACGGACCCAGGTTCAGTTCCCAGCACCCACATGACAGTTTAAAACTGTCCATAACTCCAGCTCCAGAGAATGACACCCTCATACAGACACACACAGAGACAGAATACCAATGAACATAAAGTAAAAATAAATCACTTCTTAAAAAAATTCAGGCTCTCTAACTTGAAAGAAAGGAGAATCAAGAGTTCATGGGCAGTCGGAGCTATATGAAATCCTGTCTCAAAAAGAGAAAACTGCACAGCGACTAAAGAGACAGCTCAATTAGGAAGGTGCTTGCCATGCAAGGACGAGGACCTCAGCTGGATCCCCAGAGCACAGGAAGAAGAGCGGGTGTGGCACCAGGTGCCTATAACAATGCTGGAGAGGAAGAAATGGAAGATCCTTAGGGATCACTGCCAGGAAGCTCAGCTGACTCAAAGAGCTCTAGATGCCACTGAGATACCCTGTCTCAAAAACAACATATTGCCAGCAGATAGCTCAGTGGGTAAAGGCCCTGGCCATCAAGTTTGACAAACTGAGTTTGATCCCCAGGAACCACGTGGCAGAGGAGAGAACGACTCTCAGAAGTGACCCTGTGACTTCCTGCTGTCTGTGCCCTCACTCACAAACTCCAGCACACATACACACAAATAAAAAAAAATCTTAAAATCTCCTACAGGCACTACACACCTGGACACTCACACTAAGAAAACTAACATGTGCTGCTAAGTGTGATAGATTTAGTGTTTACAGTACATCTTACAATATTAACTCTTGGTAGATTACAAAAAAAAATACAGACAACAAGAAATATAACTTAACTTTCTTAGATTTCTTAATTTCAAACCAATGATCCCTTTGTTTAATTCTCCATTTGCAAGTTCCTGTCATACTATAAATTATGATTAGGCTTTAAGTAAGTTTTAAGAGCATATGTAATTAAGTTATTAAATTAGAAATTGCAATAAAGCATCTAGAACAAGGTAGCAGCTGCCCTGTGCTCTATGAAAAGGGTCCCTCTTCAGTACACTACAGATGAAGACAGACACTTACCTCGGCAATACTCCATTAGAATAAGCACTTCCCACACATTGTCACTAATGGAATTGACAGCACAGTCCAAATAACCAACTATATTTTTGTGGCCAGATAGTTCCTTCTGTGAAAAAGAAATGAAATCTTTAAAACTAGGAAATATAAACCTTAAACTTCTACAAGTAAAGGTTGTAAGCCTAAATAGGTAGACTTAATAAATTTCTAAAAGACTAAGGCATGAGAATATTATATTTCAGCCAGTAATTTCTACGGTGAATTTTTCATTGGAAGATTCAATGCATATGTGACAGTCATTATCCAAGATAAATAACCTATAACCATTTGTTTCCAAGCTCAACCATAATCAAGTGATAACAGCAATACTCTTCCCAAGGGCTGGCAACACAACTCAGCCAGTAAAGACACTTATCACTAAACTGAAGACTTGACTTCAGTACCCAGGACCAGCCTGGTGGAAGGAGGAAACCAAGCCCGCAAGTTTCCCTGACCTCCACTCATGCCACACCCAACATATCCACACAAATAAATATAATTTAAAAAATAATCTTCCTGAGCTAGCAATGGTGGCGCAGGCCTTTAATCCCAGCACTAGGGAGGCAGAGGCAAGTGGATCTTTGTGAGTTCGAGGCCAGCCTGATCTACAACAGCTAGTTCAGGACAGGCTCCAAAGCTACAGAGAAACCCTGTCTCAAAAAAACAAAACAAAAACCTTCCAAAATAAGTGTATAATATAGTCCTCTGAAATTCAATAATAAATTATTAGAACTCTATATCTACCTAAAAAAAATTAAAGGAATTAAGTTCTAATGTTAGCTACTTTCATGTTTTTCCTAAACAATTCATGGGAACATATGCATTTCACTAAATCTAAAACAGGAAGAAGTGGCCAGAAAATGTGTGAAAAAGAGCTCACAGATTAAAGATAACACTAATGATGTGTTAAAGCAAATAACAAAATGTAAATTCTAAAAACTTTTCCTCTTTTTACAAAATGGCCATCAGCATAGAATGAGGCTATAAACATCTCAGGGGTAAGTGCTGTTTAGCACATGTGAAGATCCTGGAAGGGGCCACGATTATCTTCAATGAATATAAGTACTGTCATTAATAATATACCTAGTTTCAACTGTGCAAAGTAGTTTGTGATCGGGACTACCACATGTAAAACATGTTAAGTGATACAGTAGAAGAGAGGTCGCCAAAAAAAAAAAAAAAGAAAGAAAGGCTGAAGAGCAGCACTCCACAGGCCTCAGTGCCCTACAACGCCTGTTCAGTGGCAGATCTGACTGCTGACAGACATCACTTCACACGCCTCACAGCTACACAAACGCTACGAAGCAGAAGATTATGGCAGAGGAGTATATCATCTAGGCTCAAGTTAGAAAATTCAATCTAGACTTTGCCATTATGTTCAATAGTAATTCTTTTTCAAACTTGGCTATTATCTTTACTTTTACAATGTCTCAAAGCATCTCTAAACTAGCTAAGGAATAGAAACAATAGGAATTCAAATAATCAGATCACAGAAATATCCTTATTTTTTAGGTGCTGATAAAGACATTGCTATAAATGAGAAATCACCCTCAGCAGTCAGCTATGTGGGACGGGCATTAAGAATCCCCCTCTGCAGTCAGCTATGTGGGACGGGCATTAAGAATCCCCCTCCGCAGTCAGCTATGTGGGACGGGCATTAAGACTCTCCCTCAGCAGTCAGCTATGTGGGACGGGCATTAAGAATCCCCCTCAGCAGTCAGCTATGTGGGACGGGCATTAAGAATCCCCCTCAGCAGTCAGCTATGTGGGACGGGCATTAAGAGTTCCCCTCAAGAGTTAAGTTATGTGGGACGGGCATTAAGAGTGCCCCTTAGTAGTCAGCCTTGTGGGACAGGCATTAAGAGTCCCCCTCAGTGGTCAGCTATGTGGAACAGGCATTAAGACCCACTGCCAGGAAGAACATTCATGGTTCAATTGCTGAACAACAGACTGGCTGTTTCTCAGCAGTTTTAAAAAAAGGCACCTAGGTATATAACCAAAAAAAGAGAAACTGAGGACTCAAGGACAGTAACACACATGTGCACAGCATTTACTAGTGACAGAAGCCAAAAAAGTAGAGACAGTCTAAATATCTATCAGTTTTTCTCCATGAATAGATAAAACTTTAGTGTTCACAGAATATCATTTGGTGACAGAAAAGATAGTAAATATTGATGAACACTACAATGTCTAGAAACCTCAAAGGCATTGGGGGAAGTAAAAAGGAAAACCAATTTATAACCCATTTACAGGATTAGAATAGAAGTCAGCAAACACTCAGAGAGAAGGATGCTTGCTAGGAGCTAGACAAAGGGGAAATGGAATTAACAGGAAAGTGGATAGAGTCTTTTTAGGGGTTATGAAAAGGTTTTGAAACTACACAGAGGTAGTGAATATACGGGATTATGAATGTGCTAACTAAAAATTAATTGACTTTCTATTATCTGAAGTCAAACTAAGACAGTACACATGTGTATGCAGGTGTGCACAGGTAAAAACTGCGAGAGGACGGGAGGAGCAGTGAGGAGCACAAGGCCCAGAGAGTATGAGTGCGGAAAGAGTATGCGTTGCTTCAAGATCATGCTGTACTGCTTACTCGGTCACTGATGTTTCTGCTAGTCTATCAAGATACTTTTCCTCTACGTAGTATTTAGTAATACTTCCCTTGCTGAGGGACAATTGGCCTTATAGTGCAGGAAAAGCAGATAACACTGTCAGGTAGATAAACTTCATGTTTAAATTGTGTAATTCGTGAACTGTTCTATCCTCCCAATACCCCACACTCACACTGAATTTGAAAGGAGAGAGAGCATTTGCCTGGGGGCCCACCCTGAGAAGGCGAGGAAAGGGTGCTGTTGCATTCTGTCTCAACTGAATGCAATCAAGTACCAATTCCCACATAATAATTCAACTGAATGATTTTTCAAGTTTCGATAAACTGATAATGTCTAAAAATCTGTGAATATTGTAGCATAAAACAAAAAGAAACACAGCCAGATTTCTAAAATAAACTTTTCTCTCACCATAATTGTGATTTCCCTTTTACAAATGTTGAGGTCGGGTGTGTTATTGACATACATTCGCTTCAGTGCACATCGGATCCCACCATGAGTCCGCACCAGGAAAACAGTTGAGAATCCACCTACAAGAGGAAGAACCAATTAATTTAAAACAATCAGAGACTACCATCAAAATTATATACTGTAATTTTTACTGGGCGTAGTGGTATACGCTTTAATCCTAGCACTCTGGAGGCAGAGGCAAGCAGATCTGTCAGTTCAAAGCCAGCCTGGTCTACACAGTGAGTTCCAGGACAGCTAGGGCTACATAGGAAGAAAATACACACATACAAAAAGTAATTAAAATTACCCTCACACACGCATGCATACACGCACATACACTCACATACACACTCTCACACACATACCACCATTTATAGCAGAGGAAAATAGTCGAGGACTATGTTTAAGACAAAAATAAGTACAGCAAGCAGTTTATTGATTAAGAGCCAAGCGCTGCTATTTCCTGTGTTAATCAGGAGCACTTTCAGAGCCATACAAGTCTCAAACGAACCTGCTTCTATTTTAAAGCATTAGAAAATCTCACTTTTCCACAGAAATACTTGTGATGAGATAAGCACAAACATCCTCATACACCTAGCTTGAGAATACTAGTTATCACCCATATATCTTCATGACAATGCACAGCTACTATTTAATACTCAATATAGCTAAGCTGGGACAGTCAGACACTCCTCCAATTACAGGGATGCGGTCACCATATTTTACGTCAACCATGGGATCTCACTTTGCTTATCAGCACAGGACTGCTGTGGGAGCTCTTTCTGCTCCTTCAGCCAATAGCCGTTGAGATACCAGCCCACTGGGGTGTGGTCTCTTTCTCTTTAAAAAGCAGTGGCAGCCCTCCTCTCATTCTCTCTTATTTTGGACTCCTTTCCTGGTAGAGGGCTGTTGTCTAGGACAGTGTTCTGTAAGTTTTTTCCCCTCAAATAAATAACCCTTTTAATAACAATTCCAAACTGGTGTGGGATTGATTCATGCATTACCTGACTTTAGGATGAATACTGACCAGCTCTTACTCATGAGTGTAAGTTAGGTAAAGTCTACTGGGATGGCAGGGATGGTTTTCCTGCCCAAATGAAAGTGCGTGGCAGAGAAGGCCCCATTCTTCTTTCCTACTTCTGTGTAAGATGATGCTTAGACATGATGTGGACAGATAACCTATGCCATGGTAATCAGAAAGAAAATGGCTCAGAACACTGAGAGTGGGCTACTGAATTAGCCACCTTCCCTCCAAACCGCTAGTGAAATGCTAAGTTTTATCTACACCTTTATCTATTCCCTTTACTGCATCTGAGGAAATACTTCATCTGATTTAAAATCAATTATTTTTGTCATATCTAAGATAAGATTCTCACATTAAATTTTTAAGACTCATTTTTGGTATAGAACATTCTATAGTTTATGTTTTTATGTCATATCAATTTTGTTAATACTACAAAGGCATGATTGTAAATTAGTGCTATAGTCGGAAAAAATGAGACAAGGATATTATGAGACACTGTATAGTCTTTCGAAATGCACAAGAGAAGAATCAGCAATAGATACAGATCTGACAGAGGACAGGACAGAAGTAAATGTGACAATGAAAGTGACTGCCATCTGCACTAACCCAGAGTCCCTCTCCATCCTAAGATGGTAAGTACACCAAGAACAGCCTAGCCTTCTCAAGGCTCTGATGTGAAACAATTCCATGGGACACCTAATGGAGATGCTGTCTCCTCTTTCTCTCTCTACACACACACACACACACACAGAGAGAGAGAGAGAGAGAGAGAGAGAGAGAGAGAGAGAGAGAGAGAGAGAGATAGGTTAAATGATGGTATGCTTTGTTAAATAATTCTACCTAGGTTTTACAAGCTATTATACAATAGCTTGTAAAAAAAATGGTTTTTGTTTTTTTTTAAAATGAGTACTCCCATTCATGAGAAGCTAACTCTCCATCGGTATTAGGAAAAACATCTCGGGGAAAACTGCAAGCTGTTCACATATACTGCACCAAGATCAGAAGCTGGGTTCAAAAGAAGATTGAGAGTTAAAAAGTAGAGGCTGACACACTGAGGGGTGATGGAGTTGAGCATGCGATAATAAAGCTGGACAGGGGAGAGGTAGCACAGGGCTCTGGCCACTGGCAGCTACCAGGAAGCCCTTGAGGAACACAGAATAAAGCACAAGTAAGGGCCTGTACTGACCAGTTTTCATGAACTTGGCAGAAGCCATTGTCATCAGAGAGGAGGGATCCTCAACTGACAAAATGCCTTCCTTCTTAAGATCTGGCTGTACGAAAGTCTATAGGGCATTTTCTTAATTAGTGATTGATGGGGGGTAGGGGGAGTTCACCGTTTATGAGGTTATCCAAGGGCTGATGATCCTGGGTTCTACAGAAAGCAGGCTGAGCAAGCCATGGGGAACAAACCAGTAAGCAGCAACCCTCCCATGGCCTGCATCAGCTCCTGTCTCCAGACTCCTACCCTGTGTGAGTTCCTGTCCTGACTTTCTTCAATGATGGACTATGATGTGAAAATGTAACTCAAAGAAACCTTTTTCTCCCACCTTGGTTTTGGTCACAGTGTTTCAGCACAGCAATAGTGACCCTGACTAAGAGGGCTCTAGGTAAAGACTGTTTCTAACAAGAAGCTTCCACCTAGGCGACCACCTCTAGACATGGAGCTAAATATGAGGTAACCAAGACCACTGCAGCTCCTTCCTGGCAGCCATGAGAGAGGCAACTATCCACCGTGGAGGAGCTACATGCCGAGTTATGAGAATGTGAGAACAGAGAAACTCGCAACTGTGAAATACGAGGTTGGAAGTCATGCTGCTACCCAGTGACTAACAGCAGAAAACCAAGGTCAGTAACAACAAACCTGAGTCAGAGACAACAATCAACCAACCTAACTCGACAGACAGAACAAAAAAAAAAAAATGTGTGATCATCACCCTGACTGGGTAAACAAGGGGACATGCACAGAGCACATGGCTTCCTTTGGTTTGACCAATGTTAGCCTAGGGACCTCCACCTTTGTCCAGTTTTCCTACAAAAACCTAAACAGTAGTTCAGTAGCTTTTTCCTCTTTCCTCCATCTCTCAGAAGTATCTCTTTTCCTTAGTTTCTCACTATCTACAGGTTCTACAAACCTTAAAGCTTGTTTCCACTTTGCATATTCTCACAAGAGTTCGCACTTTTCATTTTCATTGGCATAAGACAACATGGAGCCACTATCTCAGGCTGATCTTTCGCGACCATTGAGTATCTAGCACCTTGAGACCCTGGGTCAAGCAAAACTGGGCAAAGGGTCCTGGCATACTGAAAAGCCTGTATCATAATGCGATACGGGGCATTACAGAATTTGTCAACAACGTAAGAACAAATGCTTTCTCCTGGTTGTTTGTCCCATTGGTCTGCGAACCGTGTTTGCAAATGGAAAGCCTGTGTACTGTCTCTATAAGCATCAGGAACAGCAAGAGAACACAGCTGTTTGCCCTGCACCGAGTAACTAAAGAAGAACATCACTTCCTTCAGAGGCACTGTAATGTTAGATGTTAGGAGCTGTGTCGTTTGCTGGCATTTTTAAAAGGAATATAAAATATTCTCCCTTAAACACATCAAAGGAGGAGGAACAAGAACCTTAAGATGAGGTACAGGAGGAAAGGTGTACTGACTTAAGATGAGGTATGGAGGAAAGGTGTACTGACTTAAGATGAG
>PVIU01019998.1:0-35003 GCA_004026605.1 Ondatra zibethicus
CTGTTGGAAGTCCAAGGCCCACCCCCATCCCTCCTGGCCTAGGAAGGAGTGCATTCAAAAAGACTCGGTCCTCAAAAAGATAATACATGCAGAAGAGATAGGTCCTGGTGTCATTGTTGATGGGTTCTCCATCTGCCAACTTTCGCCGCCACATTCAGAGAGTCTGGTTTGATCATATGCTCATTCAGTCCCAGTCCAGAAGCAAATGCCTACAGAGTTGAATTGATGCCTATTACCTTCTCTGAAGTAAATTGGTGCTACCAGGAAACAATGTGTCTCATTGTCAAGAAAATATAGTAGGTTGAGCAGTGGGCTGCATCCTGCCACCCGGCTCTATTGACACCTGAAATAACCACACAGAAATTGTCTTCATTTAAACACTGACTGGCTCATTCCATCAAGCCTCTTCGTGGCCCAGTCTCACATCCTGATCTAATCCATATCTACCAATCTGTGTAACACCACAAGGTAGTAGCTTACCGGGAAATATTCTAACCAGCGTCAGTCTCAGGCATGAGTTTCATGGTGTCAGCTACACTGCCTTCTTCTTCCCAGAATTCAGCTCTGTCTTCCTTGCTTATCTATTTTCTGCCCTATCAAAAGGTGAAGGCAGTTTCTTTATTCAACCATTGAAAGCAACACAAATACAGAAGAACCTCCTACACCATTGTAGTAATGAGGTGCAGCTTGCTTTTGGTCCTGGTTGCCCAGCTCCTGCCGCATTCCCAGTGCTCGGATAGATTATGCCTGAAATAATTACTCATAAACTGTATTCATTTAATTATTGCCTGGCCCATTATATCTAGCCTCTTCTTGGCCAACTCTCATATCTTAAACTAACCCATTTCTATTAATCTGGGCTTACCACGAGATTGTGGCTTACCACAATCACCTGACTCTGGTGATTTTATGCTCTCTGTTTGTCTCTCCTAGCATTCTGTTCTGCCTATTCTGCCTACCTAAGTCCTACCCTATCAAAAGGCCAAGGCAGTCTCTTTATTTAAACAATGAAAGCAACAGAAATACAGAAGGCGCTCCTACACCACACCATTTCCCCTTTTCTGTTTAAACAAAAAGAAAGGCTTTAACTTTAACATAGTAAAATTACATGTAACAAAACAGTTATCAAGCAAGAATTACAGTTATAATATTTATATCTATTTTTATCATAACAAAGGAAAACTATAACTATCTATTCTTTAACTCCATCAAAGACTACAGAAGGATATAATATTACCTAAATAAATGAGAAGTAATCAACTTCCAAAACTCTGGAATTGACAGAGACATCTCACTGCCTGGACAGTCACCCAAAGTTCTTCTGTACCATTGGGACATCCATCTTTACCCTACAGGCCCATAGAATCCAGCAGACATTTCCAAGAAGCAGGAAATTTCATAGACAGTTCAGTCACTTTCTTCTGTATCCTGCAGAATGTCTTGCAGACACTTTCATGAAGCAGGAACCCCGAAGGACCATCTAACCTTTAAGCAAGTTCAGCAGTCCTCTCTCTGTAGGTTCTGCATGTCCAGTGATGGATAAGTCCAGGCAAGAACAGTTTCTTGCCCAAATGGCTAACAAACTCCATAAGGAGCCTCTGCGATGCCCATCTTCCTCGGGAAGTAGCATGCTGTTGCCAGGAGCAGACATGTCTCATTGTCGTGAAAAGTCCTAAGTTTTTGAAACTTTTAAATGCCATATACTGTAGCCTTTGAAACAGATGAATAATTCCTATCTACCTGAAATATATCTCTATAAATCTAGAAAATCTAACTAACATGACTATAAGCTTGATTATAATCGATGTTTATCCATTAACAACCTATATTTCCCAATTAAACATTACATTTTTTAATGAACTACACAATCACAATACCTTAATCAAGAGCAGAAATATACATATAACAAGATTGATGTTAAATTTGTATCCATAAATCAAGACTTATACAAATGTAAATCATTTATATTTATGTCATATCCCCATTTAAATGTAAAAGAACATTTATTAACAATATTTGGGAATATGGACATAATTTTTTCTCTCCAACCTGCTTCATGCTGTATGGGGGCACTGTTAATCATATCTTCTATGGTATATCCTGTGTGCTAGGTTCATCTAAGTCAGGAATTTAGCAAATGAATTTTGTGAGGGTATTCACAGTGACCTTTCAGGAGGGCATGGTTTATCATACCATATTGGTCTAGAAGTAATCTACAGCGCCTCATCTTCTTTGAAAACAAAAGAAAAACCTATTTTCCAAACCATCATATCCTTAGACCCAAATTCTGAAGTCAAGATACCTTTATGATATACATGCTGGATTAACTTAGCAGCACATACAATGAAAAGTCTCTACTTAGCCCCTTCACAGTCAAAAAATTCAAAGAAAACACAACAATACACATAATCCAGACTCTCTGTGAATTTTCCATTTTTCCATGGCTTATTTCTCTTTACTTCTTTTAATCTATGACTGTCTGTACTCTGTCTCTTTAAAGACTTTACCATTTTAAAAACATTAATTTAATTTTATGACTCTGTATACTCTTTATCTTTTCTCTCCCAAGCCTACATACTTTATCTAACACTATGACCCATTTAGAGGCCTTTTATGTCTGAATCTGTCTTATTGCATTGTCTGTAATTTTCTACTGTCTTGAAGAGCTTTTAAAATGCTAAGGTCTTAAGAATCTTAGCTGCGACAATCCCAGGTCAAATACAGGTACTGCCTGTTTGCCCCGCCCTATCCAACACGGTAGAGCCGATTGTGTCTCGAGCCGTGCACATTGCACCACTACCATGGCAGAGCTGCTTATGCCTCTGCATCACTTGTGCTTCTGAGCCATGGCACAATTCCCCCCTTCCAGGCACACCATAGCACTTCACTCACAAACCCCATTTAAATGCTCTGTCTCCCGCAAGAGACAGAGGTCACATTGGCGGCACAGCCCAGAAATGGTATTTTTAAACTGCCACTTTCTAGTAGACCTGATCCTGCTACCTGCCCAGGCAAACAATGCCAAGCCACAGACATGGTCTCAGTTGCTTTCTTCCCGACCCAGAGTGAGCACACAAACATCCGGGCCCACAAATGCTTCATAGCCAGAGTTTGCATCAGCAGCAGGGCCCAGGAAACCTTGTTTTAAAATGGCATGGCTTTTTTTTTGTATGGCTGATGAGTCAAGAAATTCTCTCTGTGGCACACCACCAACAAACAGCAAAAAGCTGTGTTAAAATCTCTCTTTCCTTTTTAAGCTCTCTCAGGTTCTTAAGTGGATTTAGTCCACATGTTGGGCACAAATCTGTAAGGATGAGTGGCAGGCTGCTTCCTGCTGACTGGCTAGCTTAATCCCTGAAATAACCACACAGGAATTGTCTTCATTTAAACAGTGAGTGGCCCATTATGTTTAACCTCTTCTTGGCCAACTCTCACATCCTGATCTAACCAATTTCTACAAATCTGTTTAACACCATGAGGTCGTGCCTTACTGGGAAAGATTCTAACCAGTGTCAGTTTAAGGCAGAAGCTTCATGGTATCAGCCACAATGCCTTCTTCCTCCCAGAATTCATTTCTGTCTTATTCGCTTGTCTAAATTCTGCCCTATCAAAAGGCCAAGGCAGTTACTTTATTCAACCAATGAAAGCAACACAAATACAGAAGGACCTCCTACACCATGATATTTGATATTTGAAGTGCTTGAAAATTATTTATCTATCTAAAACATATCTCTACATGATATTGAAAACATACCTAACATATCTACAAGTATGATTGTTGTAAGTAACTAACTACTATCTTGTATTTGTTGATTACACTAAATATTATATACTAACTTTGAAAAACTTGAATGTTAGCTTTTATTTTTTAATGAACTGCAAAGGTATAACAACTTAAACAACAATAGAAACATATGCAATGTCACAAAATTAACTTTAAATTTACATCAATACACTGTATTCCCCTAATTAATAGCAAACATCCACAGGCCACCAAATAACCAAAAGCTTCCCCCACATCTCTTGGGAAGGTGGGCATCAGGTTCTCCAAAGTGTTATTTTTTGTCTGCTGGTGAAGGCATCTTTAGGATACCTAAAAAAATGAGATAATGACCAAGTGCAAGGAAGATCAGCAGTAAACTTACAGATATCATCTGCAAGATTCATGAGGTCTCCCATTATGAAACATGATAAATATTATTCCTGAAGGAATGCACAGATTCTTGTTCCTGTGGGAACAAAAGCAAATACTGTTCTCCAAATCATGTTTGGTTTTTATTTGACAAGTATATTTTTATTTCATTTTTAAATTAAGATAGCCCTAGAGTTACAATTTGCAGTCCTATTCACAATTCTATGTCCCCTAGCAACTGTCTTTTGCTCATTAGAATTCAAAAATTTCAAAATCAATACAATAACATTTCTTATCCAGACTCCCTGTGTATTCCCCATCTCTGCATGGCTTATCCTTTTTTTATTACTGTACTTCTCTCTTAAACTATTCTTTCTGTGACTTTCTATAGTCAGTTTATTGTCTTTCTTAAATTTATATGTATTTTTAAACACCATAGCACATTTAGACATTATTTTTCAATCTGATTCTCTTTTCATTGTGTATCTCTATTTTTTTCTGACCACACAAGTCAATCTTTAAACTGCTAAGTGGCTTTTCACTGGCAGCTCCCGTGTCTGACTCCAGGTGTTTGGATACCTGGGACCCTAGTCTCATGGCTGAGGTATGTTTATCACCAGCTCTGGAAGCTATGTTACCACCTACACTCTGGGAAGATTCTGGGTGTACACAGCCACCTAGTAGCATCTTGTCCACCATTCATATATACCACTTAAGAGTTTAGTAGGAAAGACTCTCAAGAGAGCTGCCCATTTTTTGCCATGTCAAGAAGCTGTCTCCTAAAGTAGTCATGACTCTGCTCACTGCCAGCAAACAAAACTCACTGCAGAAAATGCAATTACCAATAAGTTGCTCCTGAATACATTTTTGTGCTCTCAAGTAAACTCACTGAGACTTATATTAATTGTAAATGCTCAGTCAATAGCTCAGGCTTATTACTGCCTTTTAAATTAAACCATATTTTTTATTTATTCTTTAACACATGAGGGTACCTTTATTAGCATGGCATATTCATCTCTTGCTCCCTCAGAATCTGCAGGCAACTCCCCCGACTCCACCCTTCTTCTTCCCCTCATTCTCAGTTTGGCTTTTCTGCCTATTTCTATCCTCTTGAGCTACTGGCCAGTCAACTTTTTAAAATGGGTTTATTAGACCACTGAGAGTAATACATATTCACAGTGGATTATTCACAGTATGTTTACTCTTGACAATTTTCAATCATAGGCTGGCAGCATCCGTATTATGTAGAGTTCTCTGAAAGTCCAAATCCCAGTGCCTACCCTCAGATATAAAAAAATTAATGCAATGGTATGTAGTTGAAAAGGAAGCATAAATTCTTCTGAGTATGGGGCTGATGTTACATGAATGCAACCTAGACAGGATTTTATCTTCCTTGTCTCATTTTTCTTTGATATTTTTTTAAAGCACTGGAATTAGAGTCAGGAAGAAAGATTTCTGGGCAACATAAGCAGTGCACAGAATGTTCTGTATGTGATAAGGTTGGGTTCAGTGGTGACCTTCAAAATTACATAGCAGATAGAAGTACCTAAAATACCTAATTGGGTATATGCGAGTTTGTATGTCTGTGTTCATGTGTTACATGACATGGATTACAATGTCTTTATAACTCATTCCAAATAATTAGGCAAATGCCAATTATCTTTTTGAAGTGACATTATAGAACATTTGAAATATGTGAATGAGTAGGGGTTAGGATGACTGTATATTAGAATTAAATATTTTCCTAAGTAAGATGTTTATAAAAATTGATAACATTTATTTCTGCTGTATTTTATATATACTATTCTATTTTCATTTATAGGTATTCATAACTTACCCACAGTATGTATTGGATATTTAATTGGTGGTTTGGTTATGAAAAAGTTCAAGTTTACTGTCAAGAAAGCTGCATACGTAGCTTTCTGCTTATCCCTGATTGAGTGGCTTTTATTTTTGTTAAATTTTATGTGGACCTGTGATAATTTCCAAGTTGCTGGCTTAACTACAACTTATGAGCATGAACGGTATGTTATTTCGTAAATAAGATCATAATAGTTTCACTATTGTTAATCCATTTAACTTCAAATGACCAGGTCATTTCATTACAACATAAAGAGAATCATCCATAGTTATCTTGTATTTTTCTTCCATCCATCAATCATATACACCTGTGGGCCTATTAAAGAGGCCTAGGGTGTACCCATTAGTAAATTTATAATTCTATGTACCGATCAGTGGTTGCCAAAATGATATCCTAGTCTGCTTTAAAGTATAATGAAGAAAATAACCTAGATCTTTGTAGCCTAAATTATCCATGTATTTTATACTCCAGATCACTTTAAAGTTGACTACATAACAACAGATAACTTTAAAACTCAGCTATACAGGCCAAGAAACCTTCATAGATTTCTACAATGGGCACAAATTTAGAACAGTTGAGTCTAATACATGGGATGTCACACATGTACATATTTATTTATGACACCACTATAATTTTATATCATATACTTTGTAGTCTTAGACTTTGTATTTTAAGGATTGCCTGGTCATATTCTGTATTAGCATAGGAAAGGTAAAGCTTACTTTTGGGCAGAATTATATATCATCCAATCAGTTAAAATGCAATAAATCATATACACGAGGATTTCTTTCAAGGTTCTGGGCAGACAACTATTTGTAAGTATTTACCAAACAGGCAGAAGGACCTGAGTTCAGATCCCCAGAATGCATGTACAGCTTGACATGGTATCTGTAATCCCAGCATTCCTACTATGAGCAGAGAGGCATGATTAGGAAAACCTGAAAGACCATAGGCCTGGTAGTATGGCATATGCATCAGGGAACAACAGGGGATTCTATATCTAAGAAGGTAGAAGTTTATCTTCTGCTCTTCACATGCATGCTCTTGGATATATTCTTACACACACACACAAACACAAGAGAGAGAAGGAGAGAGAGACAGACAGACAGAAAGACTCAGGAAGGGAGGAGAGAGAAAAGGAGTGGAGGGAAAGAAACACAATTCATCTCCTCCTCCAGAACAAAAACAGAAAACACCCAAATATCAATTTGTGATCTCTGAACAAAGTCATTGGCACACAAGTAATCTACTCCAGTGGTCACATGGCTGTTTTTTCAATTGCTTCAAAAATAAACATTAATTACCTACCATGTAAGAAAAAGCTGTACTATCAGAGCTAAAATGAGGAGTGTTATCTGTTATTGATTTGCACAAGGGGGAAAAAATTGAAAATGGACTAGCTTGAGCAAAATCCGCAATTTCCATGTATAAAATAGATACTTCATTTAACCCCCTACACAGTGGTTTGAGTAATCAGACATGTTCTTCTGCAATAGAAAGCACCTGTCCCAAATTTTATAATGGGTTTGAAAGTGGGTAACGTGGGATTCTAGAGGCTGAATTCAAATCCAGTCACTCAAACCCTGTGTGAAGAAGTCATCATGACTGGAGATGGAGTTACTATGTATAATTCTACTTTGGTATTATTGAGAACATTTTTTGAAAATTTACTGATTCATCCTGGTTCATTTTCTATGTTTGCACACACACAGGCTGAGATGAAGAGAAGAAAATTAGTATCTTGGTGGTTCTTCATTATCTGTAACATTGTTTTAAATCATTTCAGAATTCAGCAGCCATTATATGTGGAGAATAAGATTCTTGCTAACTGCAGCAAAAGGTGTAACTGTTTAACCAAAATGTGGGATCCAGTGTGTGGAGACAATGGAATAGCATACATGTCAGCCTGCCTTGCAGGCTGTGAGCAATCCGTTGGAACAGGAATTAACATGGTAAACATCTTTTCAGTGTTGGAGGCTGATGTTTTGTTTGCTGCATTAATACATGCTATGATCTAAGCCTATCTTCTAAAAGGCAATAATTAGTTCATGATTAATACAGATATGCATATTTTTGTGAATAACTCACTTTACTTAGTATATGCATATTTGACCTTACAGTTCCAGATGTTATGTAAAGCCTTGACAGAGCCTGAGAATTATTTTGTAATTTAAAAGCAATTGAGGCCATTTTTCAAATTATTAGGGTTAAAATTGTCAGAATGGGGGGTAGACCTAGCTTAGCAAAAGAGCTTGCTGCTCATTCAGTAAACTTGTTTAGTTCTCAGCACCAACAGGAGCAGCTCACAACTCCAGCTCAGGCAATCGGACACTCAATCTGACCTTCTTCAGGCATCACATGCACCTGATTTAATACACACAGATACAGAAGCACACACATAAACATTAAAACTAAAACTGTAAAATGCTTTGGACAAAGTCTGACTTTTGTGATAGAGACTCATGAAGTCGAGCCAGACTCAAAGAATTTGTGCAGTTGAGGCAGACAGAAAACTTATCATTTCATATTATGAACTTATTTCATTTATTTATTTATTTATTCATTCATTCATTCATTTATTGCAGTTGTGTGTGTGTCTGTGTGTGTTGGAGGAGTGAGCTTGTTCGTTTGTCCCAGCCAAACAGAAGAAAATAACCACACAGGAACTATATAACTTAAAATACTGCTTTGCCCATTAGCTCTAGCTTCTTATTGGCTCTCATATTAATTTAACCCATTTTTATTAATCTGTATATTGTCTTTAGGTCTTGGCACCATCAATATGCATTATGTCTATTTCTGGTGGTGGCTCAATGGTGTCTCTCTCTTCTCCTTCCATCTCCCAGCATTCAGTCCAGTTTTCTCCACCTACATAAGTTCTGCCCTATCAACACATCAAGGCAGTTTCTTTATCCATTAACCAATAAAAGCAACACATAAGCAGAAGGACCTCCCACACCATTTCTCCTTTTCTGTTTAAAAAAGAGGGAGGCTTTAACATAGTAAAATTACATATAACCAAACAGTTATCAAGAAAGAATTACAGTAACAATATTTATATCTATTTTATCTTTTATCATAACTAAAGAAAGCTATGTCTATTCTTTAACTCCATCAAAGGCTCCAGAAGTAAACAGAAAGTGCATTTCAAGCAATTTCAAAACTCGAGAATTGTCAGAGACGTCTCTCAACCTGGACAGTCACCCAAAGTTCTTCTGTACCATTGGGGCTTCCATCTTCAGCCTACTGGCCCATAGTATCCAGCAAACATTTCCATGAAGTAGGAAATCTCAAAGACAGTTCCACCTATATGGGAAGTTTGTCAGTACCTTTTTTCTGTGTCCTACAGAATGTCTAGCAGATTTTTTTCATAGCAGGAACCCCGAAGGACCATTTCACCTTTAGGCAAGTTCAGCAGTCATTTCTCTGTGGGTCCTGCATAGCCAGTTCACCATTCCGGTCAGGATCAGTTTCTTGCCCAAATGAATAACAAACTCCATAAGGAGCCTCTTTGATGCCCATCATCCTCTCAAAGTAGCTGGCATTGCCTGGAACAGATGTGTCTCACCATCATGAAAAGTCTTAAGTTATTATACATTTTATATGCCATATTCTGAAGGTCTCTGAAAGATTTGAAGAATACCTAGCTAACTGAAATATTTCTCTATCCATCTAGAAAATCTAACTAACATGACTACAAGGTTGACTATTGAGATGAGTATCTATTAACTTATATTTCTTAAATATACACTACATTTTTAAATGAGCTACACAAACACAATACCTTAATCAAGATCAGAAATACATATACATATAACAAAATTGACATTAAGTTTGTATTAAAAAACTAAGATCCATATGAGTGAAAATTATTTATATCTATAGCATAACCTTCTTTAAATGTAAATAAACAATTATAAACAATATTTGGTGATATGGGCATAGGTCTGTCCATACTGCTTACAGCTGTTTGGGGGTCCTGTTAATCATGTCTTTCATGCTGTATCCTGTGTGCTAGGTTCATCTCAGTCATCAGTTGGGGGAAGTAATTTTTTGAGGGTGTCCACAGTTTCCTTTCAGGGGCTTATGCTCTATCAAACAATATTGGCCTGGAAGCAATCCACAGGTTCCCATCTTCTGTAACAACAAAAATGAACCTGTTTTCCAAAACAATATATCCTTAGACTCAACTTTTGAAATCAAGATACCTTTATGTTTTGGTTCAATTTAGCAGCCCACACAATGAATTATCTCTCTGTACTTAGCTCTTTCACTCTCAAAAAATCAAAGACAACACAATAATATATATAATCCACACTCTCCGTGAATTTTCCACCTTTACATTGCTTAGTTTTTTATTTCTTTTAATCTATGACTCTCTGTACTCTCTCTCTTAAAGGCATTACCCATTTAAAAGCATTGTCTTTATTTTATGACTCTCTATACTCTTTTTCTACTCTCTTCCAAGCTTACATATATTTATACAACACTATGACTTATGAGAATTTCTCTTTATTGCATATTTGTTATTATTTTCTTACCAGAAGTGTTACATGAAGGCTGGCTTTTTGGGATTTCTGTCCTGCCCAGGTCCCACAGCCAGCAAGTTCCAAAGAAAATCACACAGATAGTCTACATTAGGGTATAAAACTGATTGGGCCATTAGCTCAGGCTTCTTATTATCTCTTGTTGCTTATATTAACCCATTATCCTTATCTATGTTAGCCACATGGCTCAGTATCTTTCTCAGCGGTGCAGGTCACATCCTGCTTTTTCGGTGGTCTGGGCAGGAGTGCGGAGGAATGGGCTTCCTCCTTCCCAGCATTCTCTTATTCTCATCACTCTGCCTCTACTTGCTGTCTGGTTGTCCCGCCTATACTTCCTGCCTGGCCAATCAGCATTTATTTAAAACATGGTTGACACAACATAGACAATTCTCCCGTACCACAGAAGTACTTCTTAAAATGCTAAGAGTCTAAGCTGTGACATTACTAGGCTGCAAGAGTAATTCCTGATTGTTGTGTCCATTCCAACATGGGCACTGCTCACTGCTTCCAACAGGCACACTTCTAAGCACACAGCCAGTCCACATTGCCATTAAGCAAGTTATAGCAATGCTTCTCACAAACTGCATCCAAATACTTGGTCTCCAGAAAGAGCCAGAGGTCATGCTGGCATCAGGACCCAGAAAGTCTGCATTTCAAAATGGCATGGCTTTTTTTTTTGCTACCGCTAAATCAGGATATCCTTTCTCAAAGGAACCATGCCTCTGCTTCCTTCTAGCAAACAGAGCTCACCCAAGAAAATTCTGCTACCAAACTATGCTTAACTCTGTTCTTTTGTGTCTAGGATTCCTTTTTATGCTTTATCAGGTTTTGCATGGATGAAGTTACCCACGTTGGCATCATTCTGTTGGAGGAGTAAGGCCACTTGTTTGTCCTGGCCTCCCAGAACCAAAATAACCACACAGAAACTATATTAATTAAAACACTGCTTCACCCATTAGCTCTAGCTTCTTATTGGCTAACTCTAATATTAATTTAACCCCTTTCTATTAATTTGTATATTATCACGAGGTCATTGACTACGAGCAAAGTTTTAGCACATCTATCTCCCACAGTAGCACCATGGCATCTCTCTCTGCCTTCCTTCTCCCAGCATTCAGTCCAGTTTTCACCACCTACCTAACTAATTTCTGTCCTATCAACAGGCCAAGACAGTTTCTTTATTCATTAACCAATAAAAGCAACAGATAGACAGAAGGACCTCCCACACCGTGTGTGTGTGTGTGTGTGTGTGTGTGTGTGTGTGTGTGTCTGTGTGTGTCTGTGTGTGTAGGTGCGTGTGAATATGGAGGTCAGAAGGCAACCTCTTCTGTTGACTCTTAGGTCCCATTCACTTTGTGCTTTGCAGAAAAAAATTTGCTTGCCTAGAATTTGTTGATTCTGTTAGGCTGCCCTAACAGAATAAGTGAGCCCCAGGGAGTCACCTGTTTCATCCTTTAGAGTACCAGTGTTGCAGGCACTTTCTCTACATATGCATCTTTCACATGTGTGAGGTGGATCTGCACTCAGGTCCTCACACCTGTGCAGGACTTTACAGACTGTGCCATCTCCCCAGTTCCACATCATGATAGCTCAGCTGATGAAGAGTTAAGCATTTTTCCTTGCTTTAACATGTTATAATACTTACAGAGTTGGATGGTAGTCAAAATAAAATATAACTTTTGATTCTGAATCATACCCAGACACATAATTCCAGAAAGAATAACTTTATTCTTAAAATAAACTGTTTTCTTGGGGACTTCATTAGTAAGCGTGAAACTTGTTAGTATTCCATCACCATTCTGAATGATATTTTGTTTTTGTACTTAGTACTGGGCCAAAATAAAACAGTATTTTTTACTTTTTTAAAAATGTATGTGCAGGTTAGAAATTTGATTCAGTGGCTAAAGATGTTTGTCACCAAACAATACCAACAGAGCTACATTCTGGTGCCCCATATAAGAGAAGAAGAGAACTAATGCCCATAACTTATCCCTGACTTCTATCTGAATGCCATGACATATTCATGTCCACACATAGAAACACACATACATAGGCATGCACACACATAAATGGAGATAAACACACACACACACACACATATGTAGAGAGAGACACACACAGAGAAGAAAAACAAAGAAACAATCAAATAGATACAAAAAATATTAAGTGCGCATTCAGGATAATTGAATTTTTGCATATGTACTTCATGTATTTAGAAAAAAATATCAATTCTTTTTTAAAAAAATGTTCCCCTTAACATTTTAAGATAAAATTCTCAAATGCCAAAACATAGATGGAAATAAAGGGGAAAAGCCTCCATTTTAATTATTTAGTATTTGTTTAATGGAGTTTGTGCTCCAACTAATTCATGGTAGATCAGTGCTCTTCCTTTGAGTTGTACCATTGTGCACAACACTTTCCATTTTTCTCTAATTGGCTCTGTAGCAAATACTGAAGATTTATACCCAATAGTTTTCTTCTGCAAATAGGACATTGTTTTTTGTTTATTTGTTTGTTTCATTTTGATTTTGTTTTGTTTTTTTACAGGTGTTTCAAAATTGCAGCTGCATTCAGTCTTCAAGAAATTCATCTGCAATCCTTGGGCTGTGTAAAAAAGGCCCTGATTGTACTATAAAGCTGCAGTACTTTTTCATCAGGGTAGTAATTGGCAGTTTTGTCTATTCGCTAGCAGCCATACCTGGGTATATGGTTCTTCTGAGGTAATAAGTAACTTGTTCATTTATCTTTCTCCCCCTTCTTCACAGCAGTGTGTGCAAACGTGAGTGTATGATTGTGTGTGTGTGTCTGTGCCTGGCTGGCTCCTTTGTGCCACTGAGAGCAGAGGGAGATCAAAAGCCAATGTTGGCAATCAGTTCTATACATTTATCTTTCTTCTGAGGCAGGGTCTCTTTTACTTCTGCTGCCATGTTGTGTGTGCTCCAGCCTACCTGGCCTTCAAGTTCTAAATAATTCTGTTTTCTCCTGCTTCACTATAAGAATGCTGAGTTTATAGATGCATGTCACTGAATTGGGCTTTTATAGTTTTCTTTTCTTTTTTTTTACATATGTCTCTGGGTTGAACTCAAGTCATCTATCCTTTCTGGCAAGCACCTTTACACAAGGAATACCTACCAATGCCGGTCCACTTCTTTCTTCATCTCCTCTCTTCTCCTCACCCCTCCTGTCCTCTCCTGTTCTCTCCTGTCCTCTCCTCTCCTCTCTTCTCCTCTCCTCTCCTCTGGTTTCTCTCTTCTCCTCTTCCATGATTTTCTCCCTTCTCCCTCTCTCCTACCTTTCAATTCCTTGATGTTGCTCCTTCTTTCCCTCTACTTCTACCCATCATAACACTCAGTGATATAGGCTCGATATATGCTCTTATACAGTTTCCATTGTAAGATGTGATATTTTTATATTCACACAAGTGGAGATGTGGTATATGACTTGTTTTAGTTCATAGATTCATAGACAGATAAACACACCAAATACTACTAGTTATGTAGACTTATTCTTGCTAGTGAGTGAGATTTGGCTGTGGCATCTGTCACCCCATCATGTTTCAGACGAATTCATCTGATGTGGAGACACAGTCTCGCCTTTCTTCCTCAATACTCCAGGTGCCTCTGTTCCAAAGTAGCATGCTTAGTTTATAAGGATAAGTATTTCTCATAGAGGAGGATGGTCCTAGATAAAGGGAACATGAGTAGCTGAAGTATACTGTTGGATCCTCTAAACATATTCCCTGTTCCCACTTCCATGTCCCACTCATTTTTTCAATGGCCCTCATTTCTGAAGTTGACTCTTCAACTGGATGTAAAAACAATATATAAAAATCCATACCAATGTAAAATATTTAAGACTAGTAGTTGCTTTTTTTAGCAACTATCAAAATAATAAGAATATTATTATTAAAATAATCAAAAATAGTCAAAAATCTATAAAACAAAAACAAAACAAAACTGTCGGCCCATTGATGTTTTATGTGTGAGTTTTAAAAATTTAGTCTCTCTCTCCCTCTCTGCATGTGTGTGTATGTATGTATTTGTGCATGTGTGTTTGCATGCTATGGCGTGCATGTTGAAATGAGAGGACACCAGGCAGGAGTTGGTTCTCTTGCCACAATGCAGATTCCCATTATTGAGCTCAATGTTACAATCTGATGGCAAGCAACTGTACCCACTGAGCAATCTTGTGCACCCTCATGTGTGGCTTCTTATTGTAATGGGTTAAAGTCTACTCAAATAAAATTTTCATTCTTCTTTGCTCTAATTTGCAATATATATCATAGATGGCATAGTACTAATGTTTGCACACTATTGTTAGTCTTCTGTTATGTTTTCTTGAATTTTTCCATGGAATCACTTCCAAAATGAAATCCCAGCAGCTGTATTTCTTATACAGGGGTGTATTTGATGATAAAAGACCACATTTTAAAAGGACTTCTGTGTTTCTAATTTATAAGCATATTTTTCAGATTTTTATCTTGAATGCTTTATAAGCCTCCTCTTTGTATCTAATTCTCAAAACCATCTTCTCTACTTTTGTGGGCGGTACAGGAAAGACAAATATCTAATGTTTTTACCTCCATATAACAAAGGCCTCATCTTAATGTCACAGCCTACATGATGAATTCTTTCTCTGTTTATCTGTGGGTTCACTTTTACTATAAGTTTAATTTTTATATAACATGTATTAGAATTTTTCTCATCAGGACAAAATGCTGCCAAACAACTTAAGAGAAAAAAGAATTATTTAGTTTGTGGTTTCAAAGGTTTGGGTCCATTGTTTTGCATTTAAGAGTACTGCATGCTGGTCACCATGGTAACCTAGGTTATCTAGGTTAGCAGTCAGTGTCCAACTGTTAAAGGATTTCACCCTGAATCAGATGTGTGGAGGTCACAGGAGAGCTATCAGAAGTCATTACTCTCCTCCCTTTGTGTATGTTTAACAGAGATAGACCTGCATTGTCTTCTCTTCATGCTTAAAAGCATAACCATTAGGTTCATGAACTATGACTGTCATCGGGAGGATGCTAGGACAGATATTTGTTTGCATGATGTACTTTTATTTATGTGAGTATGGTTTTTCAGGTGTATCAAGTCTGAAGAGAAGTCACTTGGAGTTGGATTACATGCCTTTTTCATAAGAGTATTTGGTATGTACAGTTTTTCCAACATATCAGATCAATGTCAAATGCTTAGTAAATCAATTAAATTTATCTGAAGAAAAAGACAGCAACATTATTTTTAAGTCAAAACGCAACACTCACCCTAAAGGGAATAAAAGGTTTTAATATGGAATCAAGCAAGAGTCTCCATGAAGGCAACAGATATTTAGACCATCCAAGTATCAAGTTTCAACATGATGACTGTTAGTGATGTTTATAGTTGGAGAATAGCAGGAGTCATGAATAAGGAGCTTCTCAAACATATCTAGGGGGACATCCAGTAGATTGGTGACAGCAAAGAATGGAATTGTCTGCTGTAGTGTCAGATGCTGTTTGACGGCATCCTTAGTGTTTGGGTGAGTGGAGGATAGCATCCTGTTAACACAATACATCCACAAAGGCTTCATGTGATAGATGCATGAATATATAGTCAGACACAGGGATGGGGCAATGAATGACAAAAAAGAGAGAAAAAGGTAATTTGTCTCTGGATCCGTACTATCCCAGCTGTCCACATCCAGGGAGCTCCAATGACCTCATGACACCTTTAACATAGGTGTGCTCTGCCCATGTTACTCTGAATTTCACTTTGAAGTTCCGGTGGTTAGAAATGGCTGCTGTTAATTAGTCTGAGAATGAAGTAACTTCAGAGATGAAAACTGTTTCCCCTTGTCTTTAGAGAACTTATCTGACCTTAATTACATTTTTCATCTTTTAGTAGATTCAATAATAATATGAGAAGGAAACAGTTTTGTTTGTTAGATGTACAGAAAACTGAACAAGACACTTCAGAAAATGAGGTTTATAATTATGAATTCAGTGCATACTTCTTTAGCATTTTATACATAATTTTATTTTGTTTTGATCTAGAAATTTTACATTAACTGATAATTCCTAAAAGTAAGCATAGAGACTTTTATTCATTATTTATATTCTTTTTAAATAGGGAAACAGAAATACTTACAAATAACATATTTCTCTTTGCTTTCTTTTTTTCAACGGGCTGTTTTTCTTTCTCATTTATTTGCAGCGGGCATTCCAGCACCTATCTACTTTGGTGCCTTGATAGACAGAATCTGTTTCCACTGGGGAAATCAGAAATGTGGGAAGCCAGGGGCTTGCAGGATGTATGATATAAATAAGTTCAGGTAATAATAATTTTTGTGACATATGATTTTAGTACAAAGAGTTCCTATTCATATCTAACATTTTGAGTGGTAAGATGATATTTGTTTCATTTTTAGAATGCGCATGAATGGTATAACCTCCTTATTTATGTATTTTAATATATTCCAATTAATTCTAAAGTAGTTGATGCATATAAATGTGATTGGGTTTCTTAAGCTAACCCTTCTGAACATTTTCAAAAGGGAGCAGGGTGCCCATGTGGACACTCTGAAGCAGTAGGAGTAGAGCTGCATCTTGAGCTGAGACAGCACTACAGAACACCACTGATATACAGGACAGCAAGATCCAGAGACCTGGGACAATGGCATAGTATGTGGGAACAAATCTCTCATCTCCTACCACCCCATAAATTCAGACTAAGAGGAGGATTCTTCCCTTTTGCAAAGTGCCAGGATGACAGTCCCAGCACACTCAAGCACCATGGATCATGGCATTAGAGCTTCTGGAAAGTGTACAACCCTCTCATGCTTGCACCCTGATATACTAAGATCTCCAAATCTCTGTGCTGCTCTTTTAGCTTAATAGAATATGTCAGGTGCCATAGCCAGGGGCTATCTCGAGATGGGATCTCCCAGCTTCCTGAATTTGACTGATGGTCTCATCTCTGAAAACATATAGATGCTCCACTGTACTTAGTGTTTGGCTGTCTCATGAATAAAACATGGCTCAGTAGAGGAATGTGGTTCACACCAGCTGAGAGTGTGACAAATCAGGAAGATGTTGCCACACAGAAATAACTAAAACGATTATGATCAAGAACCAGCAGACCAGGGAGCCTGGCCTCTGAGATCCAGGTGCATTCAGTTCTGATCTTTTATGCTGTGGCTTCAACTAAAAGCAATACCTGTGTGGTTTTCATCACTCTCAGTGCTATGGAGGCACCTGTCAATAACAGTATAGTGAAAAAGTTGTATGTTCACTGCTGCTTCACTTCCAGAGGTCATTCTAGGCTGATCTTGAACCAGACCTAGTTTGTTACCTTGCTGGTCCTCAAGGGTAGCAGGTCTAAGAAAGCCCACAGAGAAGCTTTGCTTCCTGGAGACTGCACTGGGCTCCTTCTTTCTCCAAAATTAACAAATAAAATAAAAAGTTGTAGATAATATCCATTCATTTATTTCTGGGTGAGCAATATACTGAAAAATTCTGGGAGAGAAAAGTGCTGGTTGTTCTCAAGAACGTCTGTTGTGATCAGCTGACATGCCGTTCCCAGGCTGCTGTATCCATCTTAACAGTGTGGAAGATCAATTACTTCTATCAGTGTATCTGTGTATGAAGTTCCATTTGACTTGGTATCCCATAATAGTGGCATGTAACCTAGATTTGTGAAGTAAATTGACCCCTTCTTCCTTTAAGTTGATTTTTATTAGGGTCTTTTAAAAAAGTGAAAGAAGCATAGACAGATACTTTTTAATCTGTTATCCCTTTAGGAAAATATTTCTGAATTGTTATAACTGAAGTCTTAAGCATCTACACATATATACAGTTTTTATGTTTTAACACTGTAGAAGTAGGTAAGATTAATTTCTCAATCATTTTGTGGTTCCGGGTATCCTGTCTAAGGAATGATCCTGTCCCATGACTATATTCACAGCTCAACAAAATCCACACAGGCTTTCACTGAAACTTTCTCAGGAGATTCTAGATTGTATTAAGTTGACAACACTATCCACCACACAAGATTTTCCTACAATATGTTGATAACATGAAAGAATGCTTTCATGGTTATTTAGAAATATACATATAAAAATACCTATTTTCTATACATATGAAGTCCAGAAATCCTAAGGCATAGTTCATCAAATTTATAAAGAAAGATGCTTATGATATTATAAAAGTTATTTTCAGAAATGGTGAAAAGGAAAATTACCTAATTCATTTTAGGAAGCATCCATAGTCTTCATGCATAAACTGGACAAGTTCTGCAGATGAAAAGAATTTGGGGCTAAACATATAGCTCAGAGTTTAAGAGCAAATATTGCTCTTGCAGAGCACATGAGTTCAATTCCCATAACCCAGATTATGCAGCTCAAATCTTCCTGTTATTCCAACTGCAAGGCATCCAGGATTCCTGGACAAATGCACAGAGAGAGACCCAATACATGTACATAGTAAAACAATAAAAGTAAATTGATCTTTATACATGCAAAATTACGCATGTAAATGAACAATTTGAAGCTATTAATATATAAAGTGAATAATAGGGCTCAGTTTAGATATACAAGAATATCCATGTCACAAAAATCTATTGGTATAACACACATAGAAATACTTAGTAGGAGAGAAATCTTGACTTTATCATGTTTTATTCATGTATGATCAAACATTGAGCAAACAAGACAGATCTCTCTTAAACTGACAGGGGTACTATTGTCTCAGTATTTAAGAAAACAGGCAATATAATGGCAGGGGAAGCATAGTGACTTAGTGTGAGGTAATTGCAGACACGGTTTTGTGAGGAGGCTGGTCATGTCTCCTGCTCTGTCAGGAATACTGAGGGCTACAAATCCAGTGCATGGTATAAGGGACTTTGTCCTCAGCTAAACATTTATGAAAACATTCTCACAGCACACCAAGAGATGTCTTTCTATAATGATGCTAAATCCAGTCAAGTTGACAAAGGAAACTAGGCATCACCAAACTGAAGAGATTCATTCAAACTTTTATGTTGGAAATATTTTTGACCTTTTACTAAAAAGTATTAATAATTTAGCAAAGTAACTTATATTAAGTACATGGACAAAATAATCACCTGATGTTTTTATTTGAAGAATAAATGATCTGTAAGAGTATACAAAATTAGGTTTCACTGATCATGTTAAGATTTAATGTAGATTAGTTGTTTTCTATAGGAACATTTACATTGGGTTGCCAGCAGCACTAAGAGGATCAAGCTTCCTCCCAGCAATCTGCATTCTAATACTTTTGAGGAAGTTCCAACTCCCTGAGGAAACTGACTCTTCAGAGACAGAACTTGCAGAGATGAAGCTCACAGAGAAGGAAAGCAAGTGCATGGATGTGCACAGAAGTGCTGAGTTTGAGAACGACAGAGAACTGACAACAAGGCTGTAATGAAATTTCTATTGACTTACATAAGCGCATGGACAGTGTGCATTTGGTTCTTTTGAATTATGGGAAGTACTATGAGAGCTATTTTCATATGCTTGAAGAACTCTAAAGTTATTTTTAATCATGACAAAAATATTTACTGATATTTTAGAAGCATTAGAGTGACACTAAGATTTTCCCAGAGAAGACTGTGGTAACCCCACCACAATGAACTTCAGAGCTGCCTTCATTGTCAAACAGCATTTTCTGTTTTAACTCAATCAAAGCAAGTGCACCTTTCTTACATATCTTCAAAAAGCTTTAAGACTTTTCCATGATCAAACACTATTCAATTTCATGAAAATATGCTTTGATGTTATATTTACTCAGAGCTAAACATTTGCATTTTGGTTGTATTACACTGAAATGATTTGTTCAAATTTATCCTTTTTATATGCAAAATATTGGCATACTTCTTTGTCTAGTTAGGAGTTCTTAATTCTCTTTTTTATTCTAGGTGTGACGCTTCTAAAATTAGACTTCTTATTAAATGTCATCTGTTGTTTTCAATCCTCTGTTTTATTACTCATGTCACACATTTGATTACTTAGAGCACTGAAAAATTTAATCATGTTTTTAAAAATCATGAAGCAAAGATCTTTGGAACTTTTTTTGTTCTAGCAATTCAAAGCTGGTCATAAAACTCACTCTTAAATATAAGAATTTGAGGAAGCCTGTATTTCATAAGCCTTCGTGGAGAAGAGGTTGTACATCAGTGGTACAGTGATTGCCTAGTACATGTGAGGCTCTAGGTTCAATGTCAATGTAGAGTAAATGACTGAAAATAAAATAAAATAAAATGAAAATAAATAAAGGCTAGATGCAGTTTCAGATGTTTTCAGAAGTCTATATCTCATATTCAGGTGGCCTCTTTGACCCAAATTCATTTTACCCATGTGTCCTTAGACACATTGTTGTCTATTAATTTTCAAAATAGTCTTAGAATAAAATAACCATAGAGAGATCAGTTAGATGGTTCAGTGGAAAGGGAAGTTTGCCACCAAACCTGACAAGATGGTTTTGACCCCAGAGATCCACATGGAGGAAGGAGAGATCCATGTCTAGCAAGTTGTCCTATGTCATCTACTCCTGTATTGTGGTATACATGCCCCACCCGTAAATAAATAAATAATAAAAAGATGAAAAATGTATAAATGTTCAAAGAGTGACTTATTCTATGAAACTTTGATTAAAAATATTGAAAGCACCCATTAAAAACAAAATCAAGTTGCGGTAGTTTGAGTGAGAATTGTCCATTCTAGGCTCAACAATTAGACATCTGCATTCCAGTTGATAACTGTTTGTGAATGATTAGGGGTCCATCCTTAATGGAGGAAAGACACCCTTGAGCTGGATGTTGAGAGTTAAAAGCATTGCCTACTTTCAGTTCACTCTGCTTTATGCTTTGTTGAGGAAGTGAGCTAAATCTCTAGAGATAAGAAGGATGAAGGAAGGAAAGTTGAGGAGTGGTCAATATAGTGTGTTTGTTTATATATAGTGAGAATATCTACATACGGTAGCAGAATAAAGGAAGGCACAATCTTACAACTCTTTCCAGTTGGTCAATGGGAGTATTAAGTTACAGTTTCCTTACTTGAACTGAGGCCAATCCACTTCCATGAAAGAAAAGTTTATATTGTTCATTCTCTAGGAAGTCTTAGGACATGATATCTTGGTCCTGCTGTTTGGAGCTGTATCTATACAGCACATTGGGAAGGTAAATCATAGGAAAGAATTTGTTGGTATGACTTCAACTGCAAATCAAAAAGAGATGTATGTAAGGAGCAAAGGGCCTAGTATCTCTTCCACATGTTTACCACCAAACTTCCTCCCTCTGTACCTCATGTCTTGATGCTTCTACCACCTGATGTGGTATATCCTCTGTATTGTGTGAATATGTTTTATTGCCATTGGTTAATAAAGATCTGATTTGGCCACTAGCCAGGCAGAACAGTGCTAGGGGGAAATCCAAGTAAGATAAAGGAAAAGGAAGGTCGAGTCTGGGATACACCAGCAGCCCCCATGGAGGCAAGATGTGAGGCACACCAAGAGCCTCATGTTAAAATATGGAAAAATAGAATGATTTAATTTGTAAGAGCTAGTTAATAATAAGCCTGAGCTAAGAGGGCAAACAGCTAGCAATTACTATTAAGCCTCAGAGTGGTTTTTTAAAGTGACTGTGGGACTGGACAGAATGAGACACTTGAAGCTACAAATGGTATACCAACATGAGGTGCTCAAATTTCCATAGGGCCTGTGATGGGTAAGCTCTGTTAACCAATCACGTCTAGTTAAGGTGGGGCTACCTGAAACCTAGGAAGAAAACTGGGATGGACTAGGTGTGCTCTCTCTCTCTCTCTTCATGGCTTCTGCTGGATAGATAGGAAGTCTGACCTTCCACTCTTGTAGCATGAGTTTTCCCTTATAACCATTAAAATATAAGAATTATTAGTATTAATCTTGAGCTGGCATGGTTATTTACCGTACCAACCTAATTCACAACAGGCCTGCATGATGGAACTGGCCGACAGCTGCAATGAGCTAAGCTATGCTGTGGGTGTTAGGTTTCCGGTCTCACACGGACAGGCCTTGGTAGAGAGAGGCTAATCAGACAAGCACTGTGTGACAGACTTTGCTTTTGCTCATATGGCCATAAAAAGTATGTGGGCTGACTGTAAGCTACCTGATGGCAGCATTGGGAGGAGGTAGCAAAAACAGTTGCTGAAACACACGGATTGAGAGAGACTGATACAATACATCAACCTGAATATCTTAAAAATGCCTTAGCTTTCCTATCTTCCTGAGACCTTGTTGGAACAGCTTGCTCCAATACTGAGGGGACTTAAGATGCGAGTGAACACCCACACAGTGGGAAGCTCCACTCTCTAGGTCCTCCCTAGTGGGACAGAACCCCAGGACCTCCCCTAACTCCCTTGGCTTTTCTAGCCAGCTAGCAGGGAGTTCCATGCTGAGAGGCTGCCCCAAAACACAAACCCATCCAGCCTCCTAGCCACACCCTGCCAATAAACCCACCTTTCTTCCTGCAACCTCATTGGAACTATCAACAATAAAAAATTGAAAAAGAATTAACTTCTGCAGGTGAATCCAGGACAGCCTGTTTAAAGGGATATTCAAGATTTATTAGGATATACTCAATGATACACAACAAGATAGGTAGCCACCACAGTCAATGGAAGCCGTAGTCTCATCTCCAACCACCAAATGAGAGTGTGAATGCCTTCCTCTTTCCTTATACAAGGTTCCATTTGCAGACATCTTCCATTATTCTTTTATTCATTATTTTTATATTTTATAAATAGGGAAATAGAAATACTTCCAGATAACATTTTTCTCTCTGCTTTCTTCTTTTCAATGGCTGTTTTTCTTTCTCAGTTATTTGCAGCGGGCATTCCAGGACCTATCTACTTTGGTGCCTTGATAGACAGAACCTGTTTACACTGGGGAAATCAGAAACGTGGGAAGCCAGGGGCTTGCAGGATGTATGATATAAATAAGTTCAGGTAATAATAATTTTTGTGACATATGATTTTAGTGCAAAAAAGTTCCTATTCATATCTAACATTTTGAGTGGTAAGATGATATTTGTTTCATCTTTAGAATGCACAGGAATGGTATAACCTCCTTATTTATGTATTTTAATATATTCCAATTATTCCTAAAGTAGTTGATGCATATAAATGTGAGTAGGCTTCGTAACCTAACCCTTCTGAATACTTTCAAAAGGAAGCAGGGTGTCCACGTGAATGCTCTGGAGCAATAGGGGGAGAGCTGCATCTTGAGCTGAGCCAGCACGGCAGAACACCAGTAATAAACAGGACAGCAAGACCCAGAGACCAGGAACAATGGAACAGAAGGGAGGACAAATCTCTCAGCTCCTACCACCCTTTACCTATGGACAAAGAGGAGGACTCTTCCCTTTTGCAAGGGCAAGGTTGACAGTCACAGCCCATTCAAGCAGCATGGATCCTGACAGTCTAGCTTCTTGAAAGTTCACACCCCTCTCATGCTTCCACCCTGATATACTAAGAACCTCTAATCTGTGTGCTGTTCTTGCAGTTTAATAGATCATGTCAGGTGCCATAGCCAGGGGCTATCTTGCGAAAGGATCTACCAGCTACCTCAATTTGACTGATGGTCTCACCTCTGAAAACTTATAGATGCTCCACTGCACTTAGTGGTTGGCTGTCTCATGAACAAAACATGGCTCAGTAGAGGAGTGTGGTTCAAACCAGCTGAGAGTGTCACAAAGAGGGAGTATTTTGCCACATATAGGAATAACTAAAACCATTTCCATCAAGAACCAGCAGACCAGGGAGCCTGGCCTCTGAGATCCAGCTGCATCCAGTTGTGATCTTTTATGCTGTGGCTTCAACTAAAAGCAATACCTGTATGGTTCTCATCACTCTCAGTACTATGGAGGTACCTGTCACTAATAGTATAGTGAAATAGTAGCGGGTTCTGTGCTGCCTCACTTCCAGAGTTCATTCTAGGCTGATCTTGAACGAGACTAAGTTTGTTACCTTGCTTGTTCTCGAGGGAAGCAGATCTAAGAAAGCCCACACAGAAGCTTTGCTTGCTACAGACTGCACTGGGCTACTTTTTGCTCCAAAAATTAGAAAAAAAAAAGGCTGTAGATAATATCCATTTTATCCATTCATTTGTGTCTGGGTGAGCAATATACTGAAAAATTCTGTGAGAGAAAAGTGCTGACCTGTTCTCAAAAATGTCTGCTGTGATCAGCTGACATGCCAATCCCAGGCTGGTGTATCCATAGTAACAGTGTGGAAGATCTCAATTACTTCTGTCAGTGTATCTGGGTGGATTAAAGTTACATTTACATTGGTATCCCATAATAGTGGCATGTAACCTAGATTTGTGAAGTAAATTGACCCCCTTCTTCCTTTAAGTTGATTTTTATTAGGGTCTTTTAAAAAAGTGAAAGAAACAGAAACTGATACTTTTTAATCTATTATCCCTTTAGAAAAATAATTCTGAATTGCTGAATTGTTATATCTGAAGTCTTAAGCATCTACACATATATACAATTTCTATGTTTTAACACTGTAGAAGTGGGTAAGATTAATTTATCTTTTCGTGGTCCCAGGTATCTTGTCTAAGGAATGATCCTGTCCCATGGCTCTATTCACAGGTCAACAAAATCCACACAGGCTTTCACTGAAACTTCCTTCTCAGGAGATTCTAGATGGTATTAAGTTGACAACACTATCCACCACATCAGATTTTCCTACAAATAGGTTGATAACATGAAAGAATGCTTTCATAGTTATTTAGAAATGTACATATAAAAATACATATTTTCCATACATATGAAGTCCAGAAATCTTAAGGCATATTTTATCAAATCAATAAAGAAAGATACTTATGATAGAATAAAAGTCATTTTCAGAAATGGTGAAAAGGAAAATTACCTAATTCATTTTAGGAAGCATCCATAGTCTTCATGCTTAAACTAGACAAGTTCAGCAAATGAAAAGAATTTGGGGCTAAACATACAGCTCAGGGTTTAAGAGCACATATTGCTCTTGCAGAGGACATGAGTTCAATTCCCATAACCCACATTATGCAACTAAAAATTCCTGTTACTCCAGCGGCAAGGCATCCAGGACTCATGGACAAATGCACACAGAGAGACCCAACACATACACATAGTTAAACAAAAAAAAAATTGATCTTTATACATGCAAAATTATGAATGAAAATTAACAATTTGAAGCTATTATTATATAAAGTGACTAATAGGACTTCGTTTAGGTATATAAAAATTTCCATGTCACAAAAATCTATTGGTATAACACACATACAAATTCTTAGTAGGAGAGAAATCTTGACTTTATCAGGTTTTATTCATGTGTGATCAAACATTGAGCAAACAAGACAGAAGATCTCCCTTAAACTGACAGGGATACTATTGTCTCAGTATTTAAGAAAATAGGCAATAATGTCAGGGGAAGCATAGTGACTTAGTGTGAGGTAATTGCTGACACGGTTTGGTGAGGAGGCTGCTCTGTCACGAAATACTGAGGGCTACAAACCCAGTGCATGGTATAAGGGACTTCATCCTCAGCTAAACATTTATGAAAACATTCTCACAGCACACCAAGAGATGTCTTTCTATAATGATGCTAAATCCAGTCAAGCTGAAAAAGGAAACTAGGCAATACCAAACAGAAGAAATACATTCAAACTTTTATGTTGGATATTTTTTTGACATTTTAACAAAAAGTATTAATAACTTAGCAAAGTAACTTATATTAAGTACATGGACAAAATAAACACCAGATGTTTTTATTTGAAGAATAAATGATCTGTAAGAGTATACAAAATTAGGTTTCACTGATCATGTTAAGATTTAATGCAGATTAGTTGTTTTCTATAGGAGCATTTTCCTTGGGTTGCCAGCAGCACTAAGAGGATCAAGCTCTCTCCCAGCAATCTGCATTCTAATACTTTTGAGGAAGTTCCAACTCCCTGAGGAAACTGACTCTTCAGAGACTGAATTTGCAGAGGTGAATCTCACAGAGATGGAAAGCGAGTGCATGGATGTGCACAGAAGTCCTGAGGTTGAGAACGACAGAGAACTAAAACCGAGGCTGTAATGAAATTTCTATTGACCTACACGAGCACATGGACAGTGTGCATTTGGTTCTTTTGAATTATGGGAAGTACTATGGGAGCTATTTTCTTATCCTTGAGGACCCCCAAAGTTATTTTTAATCATGATAAAAATTATTTACTGATAGTTCAGAAGCATTAGGATAACACTTGAGATTTTCCCAGGGAAGACTACGGTGACCCCACCACAGTGAACTTCAGAGCTGCCTTCATTGTCAAACAGCATTTTCTCTTTTAACTCAATCAAAGCAAGTGCACCTTTCTTACATATCTGCAAAAAACTTTAAGACTTTCCCATGATCAAACACTATTCAATTTCATGGAATTATGCTTTGATGTTATATGTATTTAGAGCTAAACATTTTCATCTTGGTTGTGTTACATTGAAATAATTTGTTCAAATTTATTCTTTCTATATGCAAGATATTGGAATACCTCTTTGACTAGTTAGGAGTTCTTAATTCTCTTTTTTATTCTAGGTACGATGCTTCTAAAATTAGACTTCTTATTAAATGTCATCTGTTGTTTTCAATTCCCTGTTTCATTACTTATGTCACACATTTGATTAGTTAGAGCACTGAAAATTTTAGTCATGTCTTTAAAAATCATGAAGCAAATATCTTTGGAACTTTTATTCCCTAGCAATTCAAAGCTGGTCATAAAACTCACCCTTAAAAGCAAGAATTTGAGGAAGCCTGTACTTTCATAGGCCTTCATAGAGAAGAGGTTGTATGTTAGTGGTACAGTGATTGCCTAGTATATGTGAGGCTCTGTGTTCAACATCAAAGTAGAGCAAATTACTCAAAATAAAAGAAAATAAAAATAAAGGCTGGATTCAATATCAGATGTTTTCAAAAGTCTAGTATCTCATATTCAGGTGGCCTCTTTGACCCAGAATTCATTTTCCTCATGTGTCCTTAGACACATTGATGTCTATTAATTTTCAAAATAGTCAGAGCAAAACATTTAAAGAGAGATCAGTTAGATGGTTCAGTGGAAAGGAAAGTTTGCCACTAAACCTGACAAGATGGTTTTGACCCCAGAGATCAACATGGAGGAAGGAAAGAGCCATGTCTAGCAAGTTATCCTATGCCATCTACTCCTGTAATGTGGTGTACTTGCCCCACCTGTAAATAAATAAATTAATAAAAAGATGAAAAATTGTTTAAAGAGTGACTTAGTCTATGAAACTGGAATTAATAATATTTAAATCACACATTAAAAACAAAATCAAGTTGTGGTAGTTTGAGTGAGAAGTGTCCATCCTAGGCTCAGACAATTAGACATCTGCATTCCAGTTGACAACTGTTTGTGAATGATTAGGAGTCCATCCTTAATGGAGGAAGGGCATCCTTGAGCTGGATGTTGAGAGTTAAAAGCATCGCCTAGTTTCAGTTCACTCTCTGCTTTGTGTTTTGGTTGAGGAAGTGAGATATCAGCTTCCTGCTCCACTCATCATGCCTATTGCTCCCTGTCTTGCCTCCTTGCTTCTAGGGACTTTCATCCCTCCAGAATCATAAGAAAAAACAAACTCATTCTTCTATCGGTTGCTTTGTGGTATTTTATCATAGCAGTGAAAAGTAACTAATATAGAAATCATCTTATTTTGTGGTTGGTAAAGAATGAAGAGATTTTAAGGAACAACAAACCTGTCTGTCATTTCAGAACTGGACTATTTGTTTCTGCTCCTCATATTTCTTCCCTTGGTGATGAAACTCAATAATATAAAAATCGCATAAACTCCTAAAGATAAGGAGATTGATGGAAGGAAAGTTGAGGAGTAGAGGTCAATATAGTGTGTTTGTTTATATATAGTGAGAATATCTACATGTGAGAACAGAATAAAGAAGGCACAATCTTACAACTCTTTGAGGGAACCAGTCAGTCCATGGGAGTGTTAAGTTTACAGTTTCATTCATTACTTGAGCTGAGGCCAATCCACTTCCATGGAAGAAAAGCTTATGTTGTTCATTCTCTCAGAAGTCTTAGGACATGATCCCTTGGTCCTTCTGTTTGGAGCTGTGTCTATGCAGCACATTGGGGAGGTAAATCATAGGAAGGAATTTGTTGGCATCACTTCGACTGTGAATCAAAAAGAGATGTATATAAGGAGCAAAGGGCCTAGAATCTCTTCCACATGTTTACCACCAAACTTCCTCCCTCTGTACCTCATGTCTTGATGCTTCCACCACCTGATGTGGTATGTCCTTCTGCATTGTGTGAATATGTTTTATTACCATTGGTTAATAAAGATCTGTTTTGGCCACTAGCCAGGCAGAACAGTGCTAGGGGGAAATCCAAGTAAAGATAAAGGAAAAGGAAGGTGGAGTCTAGGATACACCAGCAGCCCCCATGGAGGCAAGATGTGAAGCAAACCAGGAGCCTCATGGTAAAATATGGAAAAATAGAATGTGTTGATTTAATTTGTAAGAGCTAGTTTGTAAAAAGCCTAAGCTAATAGACCAAACAGCTTGCAATTATTATTAAGCCCTCACACATGGTGTAAGTGAAAAGGCTAATGAAACCTTGGATGGTTAGATTGTCTGACATATTGCCCTTTTTTAAAATCAGTAAAATAATAAATCTTACCTGTGGTTTAATCAGTTGTAATAGGTGCAAAAACCGTTGCCTGACAGTAGGTGTCGCAGTGCACTTGAATTCACGTGGATTGGTTTAGATCTGAATTTAGGTGGAATAGCTGAAAATATACTCAAATCAAGAAGATTTTTAGTATAAATCACAGACCAAGTGCTCTTTGAAGGTCTTTGGCTGTTCAATAGTCTCCTGCTCTGGCAGCGTGGCAGCTGTGCTCACTCACTGGGTGCATTGGGGTCTGTGGCCGTGGAAGTGGGCCTGGAAAATTCAGGGGAATGGCAGTGATGGAGCTGGGCTGGATGCGTGCTAAGTGTCAAGGGCGCAGGGAGTGTGCGTGGATGAGGCAGGTGGCACAGGGCACAGCAGGTGGCACGGGGCACGGCAGACCTCATGGGGCACAGTGATGGGGCTCGGAGTGCTGGGACAGTCTATGTCCAAATGAACGTGGCATTGCTGTGGCTGGCCAGAGTTAACAGAGACCCTAGTGGTCCCATGAATCAGGCACCAGGTGTTGCTGATTAGGTCGGTAAGATAAATAACCAGGCCAGCTCAAGAATAACAATTATATTTTAATGGTTATAAGGGGAAACTCACACTACAAGAGTGGGAGGTCCGACTTCCTATCTGTCTGGTGGGAGCCATGCAAAGAGAGCACGCACCTGAGTTCTCCCAGTTTTTCCTCCTGTGCTCCAGGTAGCCACACCTTAACTAGATGTGATTGGTTGACAGAGTTTCCCCATCATCAGAGTGGTTATTTTAAAAGTGGCTGTGGGACTGGGAAGAATAAGAAACTTAAAACTACAAATGGTACAACAACATGAGGTGCTCTAATTTCCATAGGGCCTGAAAGATGGAGCTGGCCGACAGCTGCAATGAGCTAAGCTATGCAGTGGCTGGTGGGTTTCCGGTCTCACACAGACAGGCCTTAGTAGAGAGAGGCTAATCAGACAAGCACTGTGTGACAGATTTTGCTTTTGCTTATATGGACATAAGAAGTGTGTGGGCTGACTGTAAGCTACCTGATGGCAGCATTGGGAGGAGGTAGCAAAATAGTTGCTGAGACACATGGATTGAGAGACTGATACAATATATCAACCTGAATATTTTAAAAATGCCTTAGCTTTCCTATCTTCCTGAGACCTTGGTGGAACTCTGAAACACAGTTTGCTCCAATACTGAGGGGACTTAAGATGCGAGTGAACACCTACAGAGTGGGAAGCTCCACTCTCTAGGTCCTTCCTAGTGGGACAAAACCTGGGACTCCTCCCTTGGCTTTTCTAGCCAGCAGCAGGGGGTTCCCTTTTGTCAGGCTGTTCCAAATCACAAACCCATCCAGCCACATCCTGCCACCAAACTTACCTATTGTCCTGCAACCTCAGAGGAACTCTGAAACACAGTTTGCTCCAATGCCAAGGAGACTTAAGAGGTGAGTGAACAGCCAACCATTGAGAGGCCCACTCTCTAGGTCCTCTCCAGTGAGACAAACTCCTGGGCTACTCCCTCAACTCCCTAGGCTTTTCTATCCAGACAGCAGGGAGTTTTCTGTAGCTAGGCTCCCCCCAAGCCCAAACCTATCCACTGGACTCCCCAAGCTACTAGCCACACCCTGCCTAAGAACTGAGAGCATGCTATAATACTGAGGGGACCAAGAGCTTGCTACAACACTGAGGCAATTAAGAAAGAGCACCAAGAGAGCAAACCAGGAGAGAAGACCAAGAAAGCAGGCTTATAGAGACCTCAGAGGTTTTTTGACACAGACATTGACAGTACAGAGAAGACCAAAACAAAAAACTAACAAACAAAAATCTCCCAAAGACTCAGACAGCCACTGCAAAGATTGGACCAAATGCAAAGACACTGCAGGCCTCATTTGAAGGAACAGATGGGTAGGCACAAATGCAAGAATTCCTCCAACAACCTCAAAAGCAACATGGTGACACCAGAACCCAGTGGTCACACAACAGGAAGACTTGACCATCCTAACACAGAAGAAGCAGAAGAAAACAACTTTAAATGTAACTTTATGAAATGATGGAGACCTTTAAAGAGGAAATGAAAAACTCCCTTAAAGAAATGGAGAAGACAAACAAAAAATTGGAAGAAATTAACAAATCACTCAAGGAAACCCAAGAAATCCAAGGAGAAACAATTCAACAATTAAAGGAAACAGCTGAAGACTTGAAGACTGAAATAGAGGTAATAAAGAAAACAAAACCAAGAAATTATGGATATGGAAAATCTGGGTAAATGAACAGGAACTACAGAGACAAGTAAAACCAACAAAATACAAGACATTGAAAAAAGAATCTCAGGCACTGAAGATACTATTGAGGAAAAAGACTCATTGGTCAAAGAAAACATTAAATCCAACAAAATTCTTAACATAAAACATTCAAGAAATCTGGGACAACATGAAAATACCAAACCTAAGAATGATGGGGTAGAAGAAGAACTCCAGCTCAAACACACAGAAAATATATTCAACAAAATCAGACGAAAACTTTCCCAACGTAAAAAAGGATATTCCTATGAAGGTACAAGTAGCTTACAGAACACCAAATAGACTGGAACAAAAAAAAATCCTTGCCATATAATAATCAAAACACAAAAATTACAGAATAAAGAAAGAATATTAAGAGCTGCAAAGAAAAGAAGGGCAAGTAATAAACAAAGGTAAACCTATCAAAATTACACCCGACTTCTCAGTGGAAACCATGAAAGCCAGAAGGTCCTGGATAGATGTGCTGCAGACACTAAAAGACCATGGATGCAAGCCCAAACTACTTCCATGACAAAAACAGGTTTAAACAATAAGTATACACAAACCCAGCCTTACAGAAACTACTAGAAGGAAAACCCCAACCCAAGAAAGGTAACCACACCCACAAAAACACAGGCATCTGATAACCCCTCACCAGCATGATCCAAAGAGGAAAACACACAAATGCTACTACTGAAAAATATCCAGAATTGAAAATCACTGGTCATTAATATTGCTTAATATCAATGGATTCAATTCACCTACAAAAAGATACAGGCTAAGAGAATGGATATGAAAACAGGATCTAGCCTTCTGCTGTATACAAGAAACACACCTCAACCTCAAAGACAGACCCTACCTCAGAGTAGAGGGTTGGGAAAAGGTTTTCCAATAAAATGTATCTAAGAGAGATTGGAGGTGCAGGCTGGTAAAGTTGTGCGCGTCTGGCTGTAAGGTCACCGAGGGCCTCTTTGTTCCACACGACCCTGCACACCCCCTGCAAGATTGCCCTTTCCTTTGTGGGGACTTGCGACCCAAGCACTCTCTCTTCCTGTGCTGAGATCGGAGGTACAGACTGGTAAGGTTGTGCATGCCTGGCAGTAAGGTCCCTGCGGGCCTCTTTGTCCCACACGACCCTGCAAGTTTGCCCTTTCCTCTGTGGGTCCTTGGAACACCAGGACTCTCTCTTCCTGTGCTGAGATCGGAGGTCCAGACAAATCGGAAGTTCAGGTGGGACTTCCTCTTTCTGCACTGAGATCACCTATCCAGAGGGGAGAGTGTGTACAAGCCATCCAGGGAGGTCCCCACCCGCTGAGATTCCCCTGACTGCAATCAAAGGAAGAGATGATCATGCAGGCACCAATCCAAGAATTCCTCCAACAACATGAAAAGCAACATGATAACACCAGAAACCGAGTACTCAACAGGAAAACCTGAGCAACCTAACCCAGAAGAAGTAGAAGAAATCGACTTTAAACGTAACTTTATGAGAGTGATAGAGACCTTTAAAGAAGAGGTAAAAAACTCCTTTGAAGCTACAGTTACCCTGATACCAAATCCACACAAAGACGCAACCAAGAAAGAGAATTACAGACCAAACTCACTCATGAACATCGATGCAAAAATTCTCAATAAACTACTGGCAAACAGAATCCAAGAACACATCAAAAAAATCATCCATTATGATCAAGTAGGCTTCATCCCAGAGATGCGGGGCTCGCTCAACATATGGAAATCTATCAATGTAATCCATCATATAAATAAACTGAAAGAAAAAAACCATATGATCATTTCATTAGATGCTGAAAAAGCATTTGACAAAATTCAACACCCCTTTATGATAAAGGTCTTGGAGAGATTAGGGATACAAGGTTCATATCTAAATATAATAAAAGCAATATACAGCAAGCCAACAGCTACCATCAAATTAAATGGGGAGAAACTCAAAGCGATTCCACTAAAATCAGGAACAAGACAGGGCTGTCCACTCTCCCCATATCTCTTTAATATAGTGCTTGAAGTCCTAGCAATAGCTATAAGACAGAATAAGGAGATCTTGGGGATTTGAATTGGAAAGGAAGAAGTCAAACTTTTGTTATTTGCAGATGATATGATAGTGTATATAAATGACCCCAAAAACTCTACTAAAGAACTTCTACAGCTGATAAATACCTTCAGTGATGTAGCAGGAAACAAGATCAACTAAAAAAAAATCAGTAGCCCTCTTATACACAAAGGATAAAGAAACAGAGAGGGAAATCAGAGAAACATCACCTTTCATGATAGCCACAAATAGCATAAAGTATCTTGGGGTAACACTAACCAAGGAAGTAAAAGATCTATTTGACAAGAACTTTAAGACTTTGAAGGAAGAAATTGAAGAGGATACCAGAAAATGGAAGGATCTCCCATGCTCCTGGATTGGTAGGATCAATATAGTAAAAATGGCAATTCTACCAAAGGCCATCTATAGATTCAATGCAATCCCCATCAAAATCCCAACAAAATTCTTCACAGACCTTGAGAGAACAATAACTAAGTTTACATGGAAAACAAAAGCCCAAGATAGCCAAAACAATCCTATACAATAAAGGAACTTTAGGAGGCATTACCATCCCTGACTTCAAACTCTATTACAGAGCTACAGTAATGAAAACAGCTTGGTATTGGCATAAAAACAGAGACATTGACCAATGGAATCTACTTGAAGACTCGGATATTAATCCACAAACCTATGAACACCTCATATTTGACAAAGAAGCTAAAATTATAAAATGGAAGAATGAAAGCATCTTTAACAAATGGTGCTGGCATAACTGGAAGTCAACCTGTAAGAGAATGAAAATAGATCTTTATCTGTCTCGATGCACAAAACACAAATCCAAATGGATTAAAGACCTCAATGTAAATCCGACCACACTTAACCTGATAGAAGAGAAAGTGGGAAGTACCCTGCAAAACATGGGCACAGGAGACCACTTCCTATGTAAAACCCCAGTGGCACAGACAATAAGAGCAATAATGAATAAATGGGACCTGCTGAAACTGAGAAGCTTCTCTAAGGCAAAGGACACTGTCATTAAGACAATAAGGCATCCTATTGAATGGGAGAAGATCTTCACTAACCCCACATCAGACAAGAGTCTGATCTCCAATATATACAAAGAACTCAAGAAACTAGACATTAAAATTCTAAATTACCCAATTAAAAAATGGGGTAATGATCTGAACAGAAAATTCTCAACAGAAGAAGTTTGAATGGCCAAAAGATACTTAAGGTCATGTTCAGCTTCCTTATTGATCAGGGAAATGCAAATCAAAACAACTTTGAGATACCATCTTACACCTGTCAGAATGGCTAAAATCAAAAACACCAATGATAGCCTATGCTGGAGAGGATGTGGTGTAACGGGAACACTCATCCATTGCTGGTGGGAATGCAAACTTGTGCAACCACTTTGGAAATCAGTGTGGCGGTTTCTCAGGAAATTGGGAAT
>PVIU01019999.1:0-34988 GCA_004026605.1 Ondatra zibethicus
GATAGATAGATAGATAGATAGATAGATAGATAGATAGATAGATAGATAGATAGATAGATAGATAGATATCCTCAGTCTCTAGCATTTCAACACTTGGTTCCCAGTTAGTGGCACTGTTTGGGGAAGTTCAGGAGGAGCGGTGGAGGTGGAGAAGGCATGTCTCTGGAGGCCGGATTTGAGAATGAAAGCTTCTCCTTCCAGTTTGTTTTCTCTGCTTCAGGCTTCTAGTGAAGAATGTGAGCTCTCAGCTCCGTTTTCTCCAGCGCCCATGCCTGCTGCCTGCTGCCTGCTGCTGCCTCCACCAGGATGGACTCAGCCCTCGGGAACTGTAAGTCCAAACAAACTCTTTCTTCTGTAAGTTGCTTTGGTTGTGGCATTTTATCACAGCACCAGAAAAGTGGCTAATACTGTGATCAATAATCAATAGCCCAGAGAATGAGAAAGGAGACTTGTAGGTGCACACGAGGAGTATAGGAGGTAAAGGGATGGGTGCAAACTGGAAAACTATGGTCCCATAGACTACACATCACATATGAACCCACGTATTCACATGTGATTTTTATACCTAAGCAAACACCAAGTCAGAGAAGAAACAAGGAGACAAAGGGTACCACTGGGCGAGCTGCTTCCCGTCCCCTTTCCCCAGTACCATTAGCTGGGAACCAAGCATTTGAAATATGAGCCTGTGTAGGCCTCTGCCAGCCCTCGGCTGACCGTGGATTTTCCTATCAGCCTTCACAGCACAATTGACAAGCTCATCTTCACTTCCTGTTCTTCGACTCTGGTTGCTCCTTCTGCAGCTTCTTTCCCTATGCGGACATGGTGGCTCCTGTTGCTTGCTGCCACTGTCATTGGCTAAAGGAAACTACACTCCCACGAGGATGAGGACCACAACAAAAATCTGTTGCCAACCACAGCTGTAAATCAGAGAAGCCTGTGCAGGTTTATGCTTGATCTGAGCTTTGCCGACCCACCTCCTCAGTCTCAGGAATGGACTCCCTACTTCACGAGAAAACTGAGTGATGAAGCTTCAGGGATCTGACTCACAGGCTGCTGATCGTAGCCAGCCTCAACTTTCTCCAGTCACAAAGCCAGCCTACAACCCTTGTGGCTGCTTGCTCCCTCAGCTATCTCTGTGTTCCCATAGCCTACATGAGTGCTTACCCTGTAGCCCTGCTGTGACCCCATTCCTTTTTAGCTAATGTCACCTCTCAGTACTTAAACTGAGCCTTGGGGAGGGTGCCTATAATATCAGCATTCTGGAGGCTGAACTGGGGAGATCTCGAGTTTGAAACTTGCTTGGGCTACTTAGTGAGAACTTTTTCTGTGGTCTTCAATCTCCTTCCATTCCCCACGCAGCAGCCACTTTATTCAGGAAGCAATCCAGGCCCTTCAGTGGGATACAGTTCCTCCCTCCCCTCTCTTCAATCCCAATTCTGTTTTGTTTTGTTTTGTTTTTTCTCTCAAGGCGCCTATCTTACTTGGCATTTACTGTTATCTTCTATGCTGGATTTGTAGTAGAATGAGGGCAGAGCTTCTGGCCTCATACATCCCCAACATTCTATTAATAGCTAGTATGTGTGAAGACTGTAAAGTCAGTTGGTTCTGGGCCACATTGCATTCCACTTGGCCCTGCTGTGAGGTGCCTATTTCCCTCAGGGCCACTGGATATTTGAAGTTGACTACAACGGCCTTGAGAGGCAGTGCCTTAGTAACAAAGAAACAAACTTCAGTCTCCCCGGGTCACTGCCTCTGCTGCTGCTTTCCGTGAACAGCATTACTGGTGACAGTTTAATGTGAAGAGAGGGTTGTCCCCAAGAGGAAAGAAAGCGTAGGAGTGAGATTGCGATTACTTACTTGTCTCAATGCTTTGACAAAAATATCTGAAGAAAGCTATTTAAGGAGGGGAACGTTTTGGTTTCTTAGAGAGAGAGCGAGTGAGAGAGAGAGAGAGAGCAAGCTGGCACACACATGCCATAGTGTGGGTGCTGGGTGCTGGTGCTTGCCTTCTGCTTCGCTTGAGACAGGCTCTCCTTTTCTGTGGTTTACCAGGCATACACCAGCAAGCTGACCCACCTCCAACCTTGCCATAGAGTTACTGGGATTATAGCTATGTATTACTGCACCCAAATGGACATGGATTCTGAGGGTTCAAACTTGACCCTCACTTTTGCATGGTAAACACTTTATTCACTGAACTATTTCCACAGCCAGGGAAGGAATAGTTTATTATGGCTTGTCTAGGGGATACAGTCTTCATCATGGTAGAGAAGGCACGACAGAGGACTAGGAGGCAGCTGGCCACCCTGTGTCCTCAGTTCAGAAGCAGAGAACGATGAATATCGGTACTTAGCTTGCTTTTTGCTTTTTACACAGCCCAGGATCCCACATTTAGGGTGAGTATCCACACCTCAATTAATCTAATCTAAATAACCTCCCACAGACATGCCTTGTCTCTTCAGCGATTCCAAACCTTTCCAGGCTGACAATCTCCAACAGCCACAGTAGAGAAATACTATGTTGGTATGAAGAGTGTCCCCAAAAGCTCATATCCACTTAGAACCCCAAGACATGACCTCCTTTGGAAATAATACATTTGCAGAGGTAATTAGTGAATTTCTGAATTAATACTGGATTAAGGTGACTGCTCTTCTTATAAAAACACACAGATGTGCTGTGGCCTATGCTCCCACAGGAGGCCATGCTGATGTCCATGACCTCTGATGCCACCAAGGGCCATGGTGGTGCCTGTGATCCATACTTCAGTCAGAGGCCGTGTGGATGCCCATGGTCTGTGTTACCACCAAAGGCTATGTAGATGTCATGGCCTATGTTGTAGCTGAATGACTTGTTGATGTCCATGGTCCATGCTGTCTCCAGAAACCTTGTAGAAGTCCATGATCCATGCTTCTGCTGACTGCAAAGGGCAAGGAAGCTTCTTTTGCAGTGGTGTTGGTGACTGCAGACTCACAGTTGAGACTAAGAGACATCAAAGGCTTCTGTGACAACTTCTCTCCCTGAGTCCACCCCAATCCCCCCCCGAAAGAAATAGTCTATATGGAAAGCCATGAAAAGAACTCTTAAAAATTCTGCTAAGGATACTGAAGTGTAGCTCTTCATGGTTGATGACTTCTGGCAGGGGTGGAATGGGGTGGGGAAGGACTCAGTTTTCTTTAAGGGATTAGCTACTGGGAATTTGACCTTAAGCAGGATTGTGGCGGAGAAACAGGAGAGATAGAGAAGCAGAGCGAGAGGGTCATGTGCTGTGGAAAGAGGAGGAACAGAAGACAGACAGGAGGAGTAGGCTGACGTGGGAGGCCTTCTTGCCACCTGGCACCAGGGTGGTGCTGGGCCCAGGCTGCTGCCGAGGATCATGTCTAGATCCATGGTCCTTCTACAGTTGGAGTCTGTGTCTTGGCCTTTGTCACCTCAGGAGGCCAGCCCTTCGCTGGCCATGGGATAGTTAGCCCCATCCTTCTTCAGTGGACACTGCAGCAAGAGAGTTGGCCCTGGCCCTCATAGGAGAAATGGTCTATCACACTTGGAAGAGACGGCCTCACCCCTCACCACAGACAGGGGAGAGCTGACCCTGATAGCATGGGTGATGGGAAGCTGACTTCACTCCTCCCCTAAGGGGTATGGCCCCCGTGCCTGGACTGACCAGCTCAACTACCACCTAGGCCCATAGCCAGGCCTAAAGTTGGCCCACCCTAACATCTACCCCATCTAGGGACCTACTGGAGCTCATGAAGGGACTGGTCCTGTGGAACAATAACCACAGGATCTCCATGGCAGCAGGCTATCAGAGAGGCGTTTCAGTGAGGATCCAGAAATGAGGGTGTCCCAGAAACCAGAGGCCTTGAATCAGACCAGTGGCTCACTGCAACAAACATTTGCTAGTAAAGCTGATTGGACCAAAGGGTGTGCTGTGTGACACCCCGAGGCTCCCAACGCCACCAGGACTCTGAGAGGTGTAAAAGATGGAGCAGCAAAGATGTTTCTGTTGTTTTGTTTGGTTTGGTTTGTTTTTATTCCTTTGGTTTTGGCTTGGTTTAATTTTTTTTATTTTTGTTTGGGGGGAGCCTGCTACAGAGGGGAGGGGAGGATATGGAGGGTCTGGGAGGTAAGCATGATGTAAAACTCCCCAAGATTCAATAAAGGAATTATGTCAAATATTTAAAAAATAACCATTTCCTAGGGGACTAGAGTCACCGCAGCCTTCTCTCTGATGGTGCAGCTCTTCTGTGTGTTCTCTCAGAGGACAGTATGGATGTTCGATAATGAGGATTCTCTCCCACTTAGACATGAAGCCGCATCTCATGAGAATTCAAGTTGCTTCTTGTCCTTCAATAATAGTAAAAAATAAGAAAAAAATCTAAAGACATAGATAAAGCACAAGGTAAATGCCCACTGAGAATATATTCACTGATATTAGATAATTGAACTAAAAAAAGGAAACGCCTCTCTTCTCCTATGTGCCAAGTAAAATTCTTCTAGAATATATTATATATTTAATGAATTCTTTTGTTTTCTGGGTTTTTTTGGTTTTGGTTTTGGGGTGGTTTTTTTTGTTGTTGTTGTTTTGTTGTTTGTTTGTTTGTTTGTTTGTTTGTTTTGGTTTTTTGAGACAGGGTTTCTCTGTAGCTTTAGAGCCTGTCCTGGAACTAGCTGGCCTTTTAGACCAGGCTGGCCTCGAACTCACAAAGATCCGGCTGCCTCTGCCTCCCAAGTGCTGGGATTAAAGGTGTGCGCCACCACTGCCCGGCTGAATTCTTATTGTAATGAAAGTTTGAAAATGGTATGTAAAATTGAAGGAAATAAAAATTTTGACTTTGCAAAAACAAAACAAAACAAAATTACAACTCCCAAATAATCAATAAAAACATTATTATGGAAAAAAACAAGACCATACAGACACAGAGTGGAGAGGAGACAACGTAAAGATCGAGGTAGATATTTAACATCCCATGGTGAACATGTAGCACCTTTTCATCTCCATTTAAAAGTAGATGTATATTTATTTTTTTAAAAGACATTAGATCAAAGCATCTAAAACCAAGAACATGGAGGATGGCCTGAGGCCCCTAACCCCAAGAAAGGCATTGAATAAGAATCTCCCTCGGGGTCCCCAGAAGGGACCCACTAGCTGGCATTTTGGTTTGGAACTTCTAGGTCCAGAACTGTGAAAGAAGAAATTGCTTCTTTTTCAGGCCCCTCGGTTTGTGGTCAGTCACCGTAAGAGGCAAACAGACAGGAAGGAGGTAGCAGTTGAAGGGTTGAGGTTCAGGGCTGGCAGAGCAGTCTCCTTGTGTGCCTCCACGTCATGGGCAAGATTCTGGGAACTCAGTGGACTCAGCAGCTGATTGCGTCCTGGGCTCGTAGGGGACGGTTGGGTACATACGCAGCAAAGACGAGTCAGGTGTGGTGACACCACCGCAATCCTAACACGCAGGAGGCAGCGCAGGCAGAGCTCTGTGAGTTCCGGCTAGTCAGGGCTGCATAGTGAGTCCCTATCTAAAGGGAAATGGGAGAGAAGGCTGCAGAGCCACTGAAGGAGAGGTCATGTGCCTCCTGGTTGCCTGGTTCTGGGAAGGGCACGGTTGTCATTGCCCACAAGAAGATGATTCAGTCAGAAGCGTTTTGAAGCCTGGTGTCTTTTCAGGAAAGGGGCCAGCAGGGAGCCACAGCACCGCGTTGGTAGAGGAAGCAAAAGTGGTTAAAGATGAAGTTTCGAAAGTCTTTGGATGTCAGTATGGTCTGGCTATTTAAAAAGCTACCATGGTGTCTTAGTCAGTATCCTATTCTTGTGAAGAGACACCATGACATGGCTACTTTTATTTAAAAAAAAAAAAGCATTTAATTGGAACTGGCTTACAGGTTCAGAGGTTGGCATCGTAGTGGGAAGCATGTGAGCATGAAGGCAGACATTGTGCTGGAGAAGGAGCAGAGAGTCTGCAGGCAGAAGAAAGAGAGAGCCAGCCACTGGACCTGGCTTGGGCTTCTGAAACCCCAAAGCCCACCCCCAATGACACCCTCCAACAAGGCCACACCTCCTAATCCCTGTCAAGTAGCATCATTCCCTAATGACCAAGCATTCAAATATATATGCCCATGGGGGCCATTCCTATTCAAACCAACACACGTGGGTTCAAAAGTATTGCTTTATTTTTTTTTCCATTTTCCAAGCCAGGAATATTAAACCAGAGCTCTACAATATAATCTTATAATCTCTCTCTCTCTCTCTCTCTCTCTCTCTCTCTCTCTGTGTGTGTGTGTGTGTGTGTGTGTGTGTGTGTGTGTGTGTGTATGTGTGTGTGTGTGTGTGCCCTATGCTGACTTGACCAACAAACCCCAGGGATCTAACTATGTCTGCTCCCCAGCACTGAGTTCCAGACACATGCCACAGCACCCAACTTTCTAGATGGGTGCTGGGATCTGAACTTAGTTCCTCATGCTGCACAGCAAGTGCTTTATGCATGGAACCGTCCCCTCAGCCCCTAGATAGAGGCTTATCTTTGAATCTGCAGCAGACAGTGAACCAGTAGAGGAAGGAGACTCAAGGGAAGGAATGTATCCCATGGCCATGAGTGTGTGCTGGTAAGATGGAAAGTGCATAGAAGTAGGATCTCCTAGGACCAGGATATGTTTTAGTGGTAGAGTGTGCATGTACAAAACTGCTTCAGTCCCAAGTACCACAACCAAGAAAAAAAGAATCTGGGCATCTCAACCCAACAACTCCCCCAATGCACCTGTGTTCCCAGGTTCCAGGTGCTAGCTTCGTCCCTACTGTCCCCAGTTTGCCCAGGTGGTAGTTTTCATCTGTCTCTGGATCACCCTGGTTCGTCCTGTCTATGCTGAGAACCATCTCCAGATGGGTTATCTGACTCGGACAGCAATGCGTAGTTGTTATTATTTTTTCTTAGTATGACCTTTTGGCCTACATTCTTGGCACAGACACAAAAGCTTGTTAAAGTCACTACCTTGTTTAATGGAGCCTTGAAGATCAAAGCCAGAAGATCAGGGCAGGCAAGTCTCTTCCAAGCCCCTGAGAGGCGTTTTCTTCCCGCACAGTTTTGACGTTCCGCCTCCCCTGTTTATTCAGGCGATTCTGAGCTGTAACAGAATCCTCTTACTCTAATGGCAGCCCAACGAAGGGAGACAATGCATACTTATTTATTAAACTCTACAAAGACCAGAATGAAAATTAAGAACAGGATCAAATCAAAGGCTTAGATATTTTTATCATGCATACCATCACCCACATAGCACAGGTCTGCCAACTGAGAAGAAAAAAGGGGGGGGGTGTGGGAAGAAACAGGGAAGATCATGCGAAGAGAGCTCTCTTTGCTGAAGAGGCCCTGGTCTGAACTCTGTTGATAATATTTGAAGACAGCAGAGCACAGAAAGGGTACAGAAGTACACATCTCAGGGATGGCCAGGTGGCTCAGTGGTAAGGGGCTCACTGTGAAAGCCTAGTGACCTTGAGTTCTGTCCCTAAAATCCGTGTAAAGGTGGATGATGAGGGCTCCACAAAGTTGTCCTCTGACCTCCATGCATGCACATCTACATACATGTCTTCTGCATGCATACACACAATAATAATAAATCTAAGAACATCTTTCCCTCATCAGTCGATGTACTGGCCTATTGTACACCTGCCTATTGTACAAGGGGTGGGTTCTGGGGATATAAAGAAGGGGAAGATAGAGCCCTTGCTCTTGGATAGTGACCAAGATTAAAAACTAAAGTCTCAACAAAGTTCACAGAAGAGGTAGCAGGAGAGAATGCCTGGGAACCAAGGGAGGGCCCAGGGAACCTGCAAATGAGTAGGTCGTTAAGGATGAAAAACAGGATATACAAAAGCAGGGAGCTGTAAGGAACATGTTCTGTTTAAGGAGTATTAAGAAACTGCAAGCTTACTTGCTGGGTGTGGTGGTGCACACCTGTAATCCCAGGACTTGGGAGGCAGAGGCAGGGGGATTTCTGTGAGTTTGAGGCCAGCCTACATGGCAAATTCCAGGCCAGCCAAAGCTACATGGTAAGACCCTGTCTCAAAAAAAGTAGTAGTAGGAAGCAGAGGTGAAGAGGAGGGAGGGAGAGAGGGAAGGAGGGAGGGAAAGGAAAAAGGGCTGGTGTGATTTGAGCAGTGGTAGGAGGGGCAGACAGACAGGCTGGGAAAGGGTTTTGGGAAATCTTTCCTACCACCCCAGAAAGGTAAATGTTATGTGAATGAGGCCTTGCTGGGAGTGGAGGGGCAGTTCTTGCTTAACTTCTGCAGCTGCTGGATCAGACTTCATTTATAAGTGATAGACAGGACTGCAGGCTGGGAGACTGGTGAGGGGAGATTGGTAGAGGGCACGAGGAGGAGAGCTGCCAGACGGAGGGAGAGAGGAGCTGAGGGTGGGCAAGGCGTCAGGGTGGACACCGAGATCCCGGGTGGGATGGCCAGGTGGGTGGTATTTCCATTAACAGAGACACGGAGTACAAACGAGCAATGGGTTTGGCAGGGAAACCTTACGTTCGCTCCAGACTGTTTGATGTCCCTGGGTGCCTGCCAGCAGATACCAGCAAGGCAGTTTCTGTTTGATGGGACCCAGGACTCACCCACACTCTGTAAGTACCCTGCCCCTGAGCTATACTTCCTGACAGAGACTGGAGAACAGGAGGTAGAGGCCAACTAAGGACATTTGGCACAGGTGGGGACACACCCGCAGGTGAAAAAATAAAACAGTCGCCAGCAGATAGTGTATGTGAGTATGGCATTTAGAGCTGCCAACCAGAAAGAGCTGAGAAGAATGGGTGAGCCAAGAAGTGGGCACGGACTGGATTGAGACGTCCTTAAAGAGGCGTGGCTCCCCACGAAGAGCTCTCCCAAGAATTGCAAACACCCGTGGTGAAGTTCAGCAGCATGGAAAGCAGCAGCAACCCTTCCTGGACCTTCTTTGTGGGACCCTGCCCACACAGCACTGCTGCCTTTCTAGTCTAGAGACCTTCTCCCCTGGTACCTTTCTTCTAGACAGTTTGCTTGCTGTGATCCAGTAAAGAAGGCACTATATTGCTTTAAGAGTTCTGTCTTAGGGTTTCCATTGCTGTGAAGAGACACCATGGCCATGGCAACTCTTAGAAAAGAAAACATGTAATTGAGGCTGACTTACAGTTCAGAGGGTTAGTCCATTATCATGATGGTGGAGAGCGTGGTGGCGTGCAGGCAGGCTTGGTGCTGGAGAAGGATCTGAAGAGACTAGGGGTCACTTGAGCATCTGAGACCTCAAAGCAGAGCATCCCCCTCCCGGTGACACACCTCCTAATAGTGTCACTCCTTGTGGGCCTAAAGAAGCCATTTTTATTCAAGCTACCACAAGCTCATTTTCTGCATTTCTGGGGGCTGGAGAGATGGCTCAGCAGTTAAGAGCACTGGTTGCGGGGCTGGAGAGATGGCTCAGTGGTTAAGAGCACTGGCTGCTCTTCCAGAGGTCCTGAGTTCGATTCCCAGCAACCACATGTTGGCTCACAACCATCTGTAATGAGATCTGGCGCCCTCCTCTGGTGTGTGGGCATACATGGAGGCAGAGTGTGTATACATAATAAATAAATAAATAAATAAATAAATAAATAAATAAATAAATAAATAAATAAATAAAAAACAAGACAAAAAATAAAGAGTAAATTTTAAAAAAAAAGAGCACTGGTTGCTTTTCCAGAGTACCCAGAGTTCAGTTTCTGAGCACTCACGTGACAGCTCAAAATCATCTTTAATGCCCATTCTGGGGGATCTGACCCCCTCTTCTGACTGCTGTGGGCACTAGCACATGTGTGATGAGCAGGCAGACATCCAGATGTACAAGACCTATAAAAATATTTTTTAAAAAAATAGCTAATTTTCTGTTAGGCGGTGGTGGTGCATGCCTTTAATCCCAGCACTTGAGAAGCAGAAGCAGGCAGATCTCAGTTCAAGGCCAACCTGGTCTACAAAGCAAGTTTCAAGACAGCCAGGACTGTTTCACAGAGAAACCCTGCCTCAGGAAAAGACAAAAAGTTAATTTTCATGCCATTATAAAATCAAACATATAAAAGAATTTGGAAAATAATGGTTTTATTTTTTTTTAAATAGGAGATCAAATGAAGCTATCTAAAGCCAGGCTCACACCTATAATACCAACACTCACTAGGCTGAGTCAGGAGGATTGCTTTAAATTACAGACTAGCCTGTGCTACAGTGTGAGACACCCCTCAAAACAGACAAAAAGAAACCCCCATGGTCTTCAAAACAAACATTTGCCTTTTGGTTTAGTGTTCCCCAGTCTATGTGTTTATGCATGTGAAGGTCAGAGGTCATCGTTAGGCATCCCTCTATCACTCTCCACCTTTGCACACACAGACACACACACACACAGTGCCCTTGTGGAGGCTGGAGTATGAAACTCAGAAGTTGGTTCTTTCCTTTCAGTGTGTGGGTTCCAGGGGTTGAATTCAGGGCATCAAGTTTGGTGGCAAGCGCTTTAACCTGCTGACTCATCCCTCTGGTCCTCTACCTTCTGCTTGAGACAGGGTCTCCCTAAGTTACTCAGACTGGCCCTGAACCCATTGTATAGCCCAGGCCCCTTTCATTGGAATTTCAGTTCCCCCAAGTAGCTGGGATGACAGACCTGCACTACCAGCCCAGCTCTTTTTGGAAGACATAACTTTTTAGCGCAGGATATAACATGTAAATGGTAAATAAATAAATATCCAGAAATATAATGAAAAGTGTGCGGGAGACACCCCTGTAGTCCAGATACTCTACAGGCTGAAGCAGAATTGCTTGAGCCCAAAGTTCAAGATCAATCGAGACAACACAGCAAGACTTTATTTCAAAAGAAAGAAAGAAAGAAAGAAAGAAAGAAAGAAAGAAAGAAAGAAAGAAAGAAAGAAAGAAAGAAAGGAAAACAAAACCATGTCTGGTCCCTTACCCCTAGCTCTCAAGCATGTTTTCTAGTCTGCTGGCCCTTGGGCGTCCTCCCAAAGACAGTCAATGTATCTTTAATATGCATTTATGAAGACATAGTCTTGGTTGCGCACACCTTTAATCCCAGTACTCCAGAGGCAAAAGCAGGCAGATCTCTCTGAGTTGGAGGCCAGCCTGGTCTACACAGCATGTTCCATAAAAGCCTAGTGAGACCAAGTCTTAAAAGGAAAAAAAATTAACCCCCAAACAAATAAGTATCATTTTTTTCTTCCCCTATTAGTAGTAAATTATACAACTGCCTGCACCTTGGTTGGGTTTTGTTTGTTTGGTTGTGAGGTTTTAAATACAGCCCAACAAGACTGCTTCGTTAAATACAACCCAACAAGACTGATTCGTTTCAGCTCCTTCTCTCGCTAACCAGGGGAGAAACCGCTTCAGCTTTCCCCTTCTTGTCTGGGACGACCAGGGCATAACCTTGAACTTCACTTCATCTGCGTTCTTCTGGATCTTGGCAGATCTAGCATTCTTTCCCCTGGCTGTAAGCAGAAAGTCCTTGTTTGCCCCAGTTTTTCAACCCTCACAACCCCAAAAGCAAAGAGAATGGAAAAGAAGCCTTAGTTGGGTTTTTCTTTTTTTTTTTCACAGACCTGCATGCAGGAACCTATTCCAGACTGCCAAAGGAATGCTGCCTGCTACTTGTTATTTATTACTAATTAACTAATGAGTTGTTATTGAGGGGCACATGTTCCAAGGCTTTCAAGCGGAGGACAACAACTTTATGGAGTAGGATCCCTCCTTCCACCTTTTCGTGGGCTCCAGGGATTGATCTCAGGTCCTCAGTGTTATAATTTAAAAACGGTGGGAGGAGAGAGTCATGCCATACAACAGGGCTCACATGGGAGATTTGTTGGAAGTGGGGAAGGAGAAGGATCAGAGACTGCTCACTAGGGACAAGAGTGGCAGAAGAGGAAGAAAGAGGAAAAGAGAGGGAGAGAGAGAGGTGGGCAAGGCCCACCCTTTAAAAGGGAAAGAAGCAAATGTGCACAGAGGTGTTAGTGGCTGCAGCTGAGGATGTACCCTGTCAGGACCCAAAGGACAGGCCAGTACAGATGCCTGACTACTAACATTCCTCCCGTTGCTTAGCATAAGAAGGTGAGGAGTCAGAAAGGGGTAGCAGATGAGATGGGCATGAGCATGAGGATGCCGTGTGCTCGAGACTGCTTCAAGCTGACCTGAGGGCATCACAATCTTTGGGGGACCTGAGAAAGTTGGGGTGCTGGCCAAGTCCACAAATATCTGGCTATTTCACTTCACAGTCCAGGCTCTGTGGGGCCATTTGGTGCCTCTCGAACCTGGCAAGATGCTGTCTAAGGTGGGTCCAAGTGGACTCCCTAGAGCTTACAAGAAGAATTATAATGGTAATACTCTGCCAATTAATATCCCATCAGAATTCCATCATTAATGTTAAGACTATAAACTCTTGGACTCAATATAACAGTAGCATAGTGAGAGAGAAATCTGGAGCATGTTTTATTCTTTTAAAGTCTGAAGTCACACTTCCTTACCACCAATTAAGCTTTCTTATCTTTGCATAAACAAACCGTAAAGGACCTGATCCTTTCCCATCACCACAGCATCACCTGAACACCCTCTTTCTACCCAATTTACCAGGAGACACAGGTGGTTGGTTACTGAGGGCAGTCGCTGTGAGTTAGTACCTTTTAAATAAAGGGATAGTAAAGAGTTATGTTAAAATCTGTTCTGTGAGTCTCTTTTCTGAATGTGGGGGGACGTGGTTACCTCTGGGGTGCTGCTGGTTCTCACCACCTTGACATGTTTGGTAGTCTTGCACCTCCGGCTCTGTGACTAACAGTTGGTAGTTCTCTAACAATAGCTGATTAGTTGTTTGATCAGAGATTTTTGAATGTACCGTTGGAGATACATAGAGAGGGAGGATCCGGGCAAGCTACAACAACCTACTGGTTTCCTGGTTCTCCAGTTCAGAGAGATACTCCAGTAGGATCATCACCAATATGCTTCTGTGTCCACCAATACCTGGAGGTCTCCCAGTAGATCCAGCCAACCCAAGAAACTTAGGCCCCTAAGTTCCCCAAGCTCCCTCTCCCTGCATCCAAATTTCCAAATATCCTCATCTACACCCATGTTAGCAGGTTTACAAACCTCAACAGCCTGCACAGAACTTATGTCTGCAAGAGTCTCAAAGTCCCCTAGAGCCCCTAGGAATTTCAGTGCAATCAAGTCTTCAACGGTAGCCAGGTTCTGAAAGGTTCCTAGGTTCCCATGTGTCCCCAGGACCATCAATGAAACCAAGTCCCCATGTCCATCTAGGTGCCCTAATGTTCCTGGGTGAGTTCTGGTTGCCAGGGTTCCCTAGGCCCTCTGGTGCCTAGGGAGTAGCCAGCAAGTTCATCCCAACAATTCCAAAGAAGCATTGAAAGGAACACACCTTGTATACCAAGGAACAAAAGCTCCTGCTGCAAGAATGTTTTGATCAGTGCATGCACTCCAGCCTGGAGCAACAGGTGGAGCTGGTGCGAAGGATTCATTTGATGGAAGACAAGATCCAAATCTCACTCAAGAACCAACGGGCTAACCTACAATCAGGAGAACCTCCCAGAAGGTTCCAGAGGGACTGCCAGAGATAAGTGGGAGCCCTAAAGTGGTTGCTGGGTCAGCCTGTTCCTATGGGCACTTTATTGCTGTTGCCTCTGCCAATGGGGATTCCAAGTCTCCACCCTGTGTGGGCTCCATTCCCAAATTCGACCCCAGCCTGGGAGCTTCTTTCCCATGGTGATCAGGCCTGTGAGGGTGCTGGTTGTAATCCCCAAGAGGATCTGCTGGCTAGCCAAGCCCCAGCTGCCGCAGCCTACCCAAGTCAACCCGCAGCTGTTGAAGCTGCAACTACAGCAGCTGAAGATCCAGCCTCCCCTGAAGCTCCAGTTCCCACGGCAGAGCCTGAGGCCCAGAGGAGGCTGAAGACTCAGGCCCATCTGCTGAGGGGCTCCAGGCGACGAATCCTAGAGAACCTGGCAACACCAGAGAGCTCATAGACTCATACATCCTGACTCTACCCAACCCCACTCACCCCTGGACCAAGAAACCTTGGTCCAGGCCAAGAAAACTGTATAGCAAGGAAGCAGTGGCCTTACAGATGCAGGTCAGGACGTTTCTGAATCTGTACAGGTGGGGAATAGGTGCTCCTGTGTCCTAAGAACCGCAGGTCATATCCTGGTATTGGTTTGTAGAGTTCAACAGCTCACTCAGGCTTTAGGGTTTGTTCACCTGCCAACTTAATTGTGTCCTGGCTGAGGTTTTATTTATTTTGTCTTTTATATAGGAGGGGCTGTCCTGAAGTTCCAGGCACTTCTCCCTCCCCCTCCAGAGTGTAGGGGTTACAGGCACTAGCACTAGCCACCACTTTACCTACATAATGTGTTTTTTGGACTCTGGCTCTAACTTATGTCACCAAGGATGGCCCAAATTTTTCTGTGAACAGCTGCTTTTTGTCCCCTGAATGCTGGGATTCCAGATGGTGAGTGAGAGTCGGACAGGAATTAGAATTCCTCAGGGAGTTTTCTTTTCCCAATCTAATCGACTAAGTTTCTGTGGTATATAAAATAATTATATAAATGTATCTATATGTGGAGCTAGTTTTTCCATATGTAGCCCAGGCGGACCCCCAGTTTCTGGCCACACACCTGCTTCCTGAGCTGCTGAGCTTCCAGGCACGTGCTGAATGCCTTCTTTACTATGAACTTCCTTTTTGGACAAAAGAGTAACTTATGGCTGAAAAGCTATCCTAATGTTTCATTTACCCTTTTCCTGTAAATAAAGTGGTTTGGGGGTAAAAAAAAAATTAAGATTTGATATTGTCATTTTAATTATATTTCATCTTCCCCCCCCAAACTAGGCATTGCGCCTGAGGGCCTTGTATTAAGCAAGCGCTCTGTCACTGAGTTACAATCACATCCAGGATCCTGGGAGGGGCTGGAGAGATGACTCAGCGTGTAAGAGTGCTCACTGCCTTCCACCTGCCTGTGTCTCCAGCTCCAGGAAATCCAACACCGCTGGCCTCTGTGCCCACCTGCACTTATGTGTACTTATCTACATACCTATACACATAATTAAAAGTAAAATTAAATATTTTTTAAACATCTTGGGAAAAAGCTATGAAGGGAAATGCGAACAGCAGCCTAGAGTGCTGAAAACAAAATGGCCCCATATGTCTAAACTCCCAAGGTGGTCCTGACCACCAGGGGTCCCACTTGAACCCCAGATTATGGGAAGCACAGGTTTTGTGTGTATCGCATGAGGGGAGCCCAAAGAGCCACGTTCTCTGGCTCCCGGTCTTAAAGACTATTTGTTCCTTGCCTGGCAGACACCATGCCGTGTACTGTGTATAAGAAGATAAATGGGCCTGGGGCTCGTGGGCCAGACGGTTAGACAAGACACTTGCCTGGAAAACCAAACACTCCAGCAGTTCTATGGGGCTGGTGGGATGGCTCAGTGGGTGAAGGCACTTGTCACCAATCCTGACAACCTGAGTTAGATGCCCAGATGGAAGAGGTTCCACAAGTTGTCTTCTGAGCCCCGCACATGCTCTGCAGCACACATGTCCTACTAATAATACACACACACACACACACACACACACACACACAGATATTCCTGCTACTGGTAATGAAGAATGAGGGCTTTTGTTGGGGGTGTGGCTCGGCTGTAGAGCACTTGCCTGGCACGTGCAAAGCCCCAGGTTAAATCTTCAGCATGGGGGGGGTGTAAACGGGTCGGAATAAGTGCCGACAGAATGGCATATGCTGTGATCTTAAACTTTGGGCCTCAGATAGTGGAAGAGAGCTTACTTAACATAAGGTGAAGCCTCTCCCACCCCCAGCCCCAGGATATTGCAACTGTTACAAAATGGCTGGGGGGGGGGTGATCCAAAGGAGGGTACCAATGGAGAATCGTTAAAGAACCCAGGCAGAGGTCTATCTCTAGGCCTTCTCCGATTCTCTATTCTAATGAAGTTTATAGCTTTTGTTTTTGATCTTTGGACTGGCGCATCTCAGTCCCAGCTGCATCTGTAACTCTTGCATTCACTCATCTGCCCTCTGCATCTGTGACTGTTACTGTGTCTGGGACTCTCAAGGGCCTTACTTACACTCTAGGGTGACTGCCATTTTTGCCATCCAGCCTCAGACCTATAACTGTTACTGTCAGGGATCCTCCAATTTCACCTTGCCTACCTCAGGCCTCTAGTCATCCCAGTCTGTCAACGGTACCTCCTTCCCCAATTGTCATTTCTTCTTTGTTCATCCCACGGAATGAACAAAGTGCTAATCAAGAACCTGATAACACATGGGCCATATGGTAATTCTGTTTTTAGTTTTCCAAGGATCTTCCATATTGATTTCTATAGTGATTGTACCACTGTATTCTCTTACCAACTGTGTTTAAGTATTTCTCTTTTTCTAAGTATACTAGCATACTTATATAACTTGTATATAACTATATTTACTAAGTACACAAGTATAAATTAGTAAGGATTTTTTTTCCTTTTTTATTGATTTTTATTGACATCTACATTTTTCTCTGCTCCCCTCCCTGCCTCTCCCCCTCCCTGCTTCAACCCTCCCTCAAGGTCCCCATGCTCCCAATTTACTCAGGAGATCTCGTCTTTTTCTACTTTCTACTTCCCATGTAGATTAGATCTATGTAAGTCTCTCTTAGTGTCCTCATTGTTGTCTAAGTTCTCTGGAATTGTGATTTGTAGGCTGCTTTTCTCTCCTTTATGTTTAAAAACCACCTATGAGTGAGTATATGTGATAATTGTCTTTCTGGGTCTGGGTTACCTCACTCAAAATAATGTTTTCTAGCTCCATCCATTTTCCTGCAAAATTCAAGATGACATTATTTTTTTCTGCTGTGTAGTAAGTACTCCATTGTGTAAATGTACCACATTTTTTTCATCTATTCTTCGATTGAGGGGCATTTAGATTGTTTCCAGGTTCTGGCTATGACAAACAAAGCTACTATGAACATAGTTGAGCACATGTCCTTGTGGCACGATTGAACATTCTTTGGATATATACCAAAAGTGGTATTACTGGGTCTTGAGGAAGGTTGTTTCCTAATTTTCTGAGAAATCACCACACTGACATCCATAGGGGTTGTACCAGCTTGCATTACTACCAGCAATGCAGAAGTGTTCCCTTTTCCCCACAACCTCTCCAGCATAAATTGTCATCAGTGTTTCTGATCTTGGCCATTCTTACAGGTGTAAGATGGAATCTCGGAGTTGTTTTGATTTGCATTTCTCTGATGACTAAGGATGTTGAACATTTCCTTAAGTGTCTTTCAGCCCTTTTAGATTCCTCTGTTGAGAGTTCTCTGTTTATGCTACTAGTACATGCTCTTAACCACTGAGCCATCTCTCTAGCCCCTTGCTTGTTTTTTTAATGACAACCAGTCTGACAAGGGTGAGATGGAATCTCAAAGTAGTTGTTATTTGCATTTCCTTGGTAGATAAGGATGCTTCACACTTTTAAAAATATTCATTGGGCTAGGTGGTGGTGGCGCACGCCTTTAATCCCAGCACTCGAGAGGCAGAGGCAGGCGGATCTCTGTGAGTTCAAGGCCAGCCTGGTCTACAAGAGCTAGTTCCAGGACAGTCTCCGAAGCTACAGAGAAACCCTGTCTTGAAAAACCAAAAAAAAGAAAAAGAAATATTCATTGGTCATTTACATTTCTTCTTTTGAGATTTATCCTTAGCTCATTTGTTGATTGAATTATTTTTTATATTTCATTATTCTAGTTCTTAACATATTTCTGATATTGCCCATCTGTATGACGAGCAGTTGGCAGTGTCTTCCCAATCTGTACACTGTCTCTTAGCCTTGCCAATCACTTCCTTTTCTGCACAGAAACTTTTTAGTTTTACATAATCCCACTTATCAATTCTTGGTATAATTCCCTACTTTAGTCTTTTTCAGTCTATGACTAAGTCTCAGTTGTTTCGTCTTTTTTCTCTGTTGGTTTCAGAGTTCCAGGTCTTGTATTCAGGTCTTTGCTCCGTTTGACTTGACCTTCCTGTAGGGTTGTAACACGAGGGTGGGCTTGTTGGGGTTTCCATCCTGCCTGGTCCCCACAGCCGTTTAGCCCCAAAGAAAATCACACAGAGAGTCTCCATAAGTTACAAACTGATTGGCCTATTAGCTCAGGCTTCTTATTAGCTCTTGTAGCCATTATCCCTATCTATGTTAGCCACATGGCTCAGTACCTTTCTCAGCGGGGCAGGTCACATCCTGCTTCTTCGGTGGTCTGGGCAGGAGTGCCGAGAGAACTTCCTGCTTCCCAGAATTCTCCTATTCTCCTTGTTCCACCTCTATTTCCTGTCTGGTTGTCTCCACCTATACATCCTGGCTAATGGCCAATCAGCATTTATTTAAATCATGATTGACAGAATACAGACAATTCTCCTGCACCACTTTCCCCTCTTTTAAAAAAAAAAAAAAAGGAATATATCCATAGTCCATTTTTTGGGAATGTGGGCATAGTATTCCAGGCTACTTCCGGCTGGTTGGGGGCGCTGATAATCTTATGGGGACCTAAAGAAAATTTTGAATTATGATCAAGTCCTGACTGGAGTATCCTGTGAAGCTTGATCATCTCAGGCAGCAGTCTTGACTCTGTTCTGGATGGAGAACTCAGATATCCGGGCCATCTGTTCCTACTGGAGATCTCTCAGGTGGTCTTCCTTGGCCAAATCTGAGTTTTCTTAACTCAGAATGAATCCACAGCCTCTCATTTCCTGTGGAAACAAAAGCAAAATCTCTTCTCCAAAGTAACATACATTTTGACTTCAATTTTGAAGTCAAGGTATTTTCAGAATACCTTCCTTGGGTTAATTCACCAGCATTTATAAACAAAAGTCTTTTAGCAGCTATTGTTCCTTCCTCAGCATTCAAACAATTCAAAGAGAGCATAATAGCAGACAGTATTAAGATTCTCTGTGTATTTTCCATCTTTATGTGGATTTATTTTAACCTCTATTTCTTTTATTTTTACTTTTAACTTTTGGCTTTTTGAGACAGGTTCTCTGTGTATCTTTGTCCTGGAATTCACTCTGTAGACCAGGCTGTGCTTGAACTCACAGAGATCTGCCTGTCTCTGTCCCAGTGCTGGGATAAAAGGTGTGTGCTACCACACCTTGAACTCACAGAGATCTGTCTGTCTCTGCCTCCAGGCATTGGAATTAAAGGTATGTACCACACACCCAATTACTTTCTCTTTTTTTTTATTTTTACTTTAAGAACTTCAACCTTTAGCCTACATATTATTTTTAACACATTGTAAACCATTTAGAGGTTTTTTTTCTTTGAATCTCTCTTTACTGTATATCTCTCTTTTTTTGACCACGTGGGTCTTTAATTTGCTAAGGAATATGGAGAAGATTAAAGCCATGGCTTTGACAGCTAGATCCAGCCCATTCCTTAGCTTTCTGCAATTCCAGCCTCATGGCGGAGGTACCGGCTGTAGCCATGTTTATCGCCACAACTCTATGGTGTTTCAAGGTCCCTGCCAGCAAGCAAGCTGCAGCATTCTGCTCACAGACCACATTCAAATGTTTCCTGGCCGGACCGCCTGCCTGAAAGAGTCAGAGTTTGCCCTGGCAGGAAGGCCCAGAAAGCCGGCATTTTAAAACAGCGCAGCTTTTTTCCTGCTACAGCTGAAAACCGAAAAGCATGCGGTCGGCTTTTCATCAACACCATTTAAGTGTTTCTTGGCTGGACCTCTTAAAAGAGCTGCAAGGCTTTGCAGCTAAAGCTGAGTGAGGAAGCCTCTCTTAGATGAGAGCCCTTGCTTGCCTCTAGCAAGCAGAGCAGACCTGAGAAATTGCTGCTATCAAGAAAACATGCTTTACTCTATTCTTTCCCAAGCTTTCTCATCCAGAACAGGTTCAAGACTGCTGCCTGAGATGATCAAGACTCACAGGATACTCCAGTCAGGATTTGTTCATAACTCTAAATTTTCTTTAAGTCCCCATAAGATTATCAGCGCCCCCAACCAGCCGGAAGTAGCCTGGAATACTATGCCCACATTCCCAAAAAATGGACTATGGATATTTTTCTTTGTTTAAAAAAAAAAAAAGAGGGGGAAGTGGTGTGGGAGAATTGTCTGTATTCTGTCAATCATGATTTAAATAAATGCTGATTGGCCATTAGCCTAGGATGTATAGGTGGGTCAACCAGACGGGAAGTAGAGGCGGAGCAAAAAGAATAGGAGAATTCTGGGAAGCAGGAAGCTCTCTCGGGATTCCTCCCCAGACCACCGAAGAAACAGGATGTGACCTGCCCTGCTGAAAAAGTACCGAGCCATGTGGCTAACATAGATAAGAATAATGGGCTATATAAGTTATAAGAGCTAATAAGAAGCCTGAGCTAATGGGCCAATCAGTTTATAACCTAATGTAGACTCTCTGTGTGATTTTCTTTGGGGCTAAATGGCTGCGGGAACCGGGCAGGACAGAAACCCCGACAAGCAACCTGGCCTTCATGTTACATAGGGTAAAAACTACAGAACTGGTTTCAGTCTTCTACAGACTGATGTCCGATTTTCCCAGAATCGTTTTATTGTGGTTGGTTTTTACGTCAGCTAGCCATAGTTAGAATCACTTAAGTAAGGAACCTCACCTGAAGAGTTTTCCTGATTGCTTTGACACCTGTAGGGAGACCCACCCTGATTTGTGTGCAGTGCCTTCTGGGAGCGGCCCTGATAAAGAGTTTGCCGGAAGGAAGACCATTTTGCCCTGTGCTTGCCCGGCTTTTTCTTTTGCTGCCGAACTGATCTGTCCTATTGCTGCTGCCCATTCCTTCACTGCTGTCACAACCAGCATCTCCATGCTTTCAATATGGAATCAAGACCAGCAGCTCTCAAGGAACCTCTTGAGGTTTTAGCACCAGATTGGAACTACTGAGATGGCCTGCACGGCTGCCGTGTAAGTGGAGCAATTGTCACCTCTCAGTGCCAGATAGCCAATATAGACCTGGACAATACCTAACCATTGTGGTAAAACCTCATGACTAAGGACACTTAAAGAAGAGTTTATTTGGGATTATGGTTCCAGAGGAATAAGAGTCCATCATAGATGGAGATGGATAAGGAGGGAATTGGGGGTGGGAGGGACAAGGGATGGGAGAGACTTGGGAAGGGAGGATAAGGGGGAAGCTATGGCCAGGATGTAAAATAGATGAATTTAAAAAATAAAAGAGTCCATCAAGGCAGGGACATATGACAGCAAGAGACAGGCCTGGTGGCAGGAGCAGGAAGCTGAAAGCTTGTCTTTAACCACAAAGTGAATCAGAGAAAACAAGCCTGAAATAGGGGAGGGTCTTTACTCTCAAAGACTGCTCCCAGTGACATAGTGACATATTTTCCCAGCCAGACCAAGTGTTCAGTCTGCTGTCTAGCCTAGAACTTGTGATCCCCCTGCCTCAACTTCCCCAGTAGCTGGATTACAAGCCTGTGTCAGTCACTGGGTTTTCTTAAGCATAGGATCATATCATCTGCTGTTGTAGGAGGCTGCTAGTGTGTTCCCGGCTGCCCTGACTCCCAAAATAACCACACAGAAACTGTATTAATTAAATCACTGCTTGGCCAGTTACTTAAGCATATTGCTAGCTAGCTCTTACATCTAGAATTAACCCATCTCCATTATTTTATATTTTACCATGAGGCTTGTGGCCTACCAGCAAAGTTTCAGCATGTTTGTCTCTGGCAGCAACTCCATGGCTTCTCTCTGACTCTGCCTCCCTTCTCCCAGCATTCAGTTTAGTTTTTCCCACCTAGCTCTACTCTGCCTTATCACAGGCCTAAGACAGCTTCTTTATTAACCAATGGTATTCACAGCATACAGAGGGGAATCCCACATCAATCTGCAAATGGGAATTCTTTGACTTCTTATTTTTATCCTTTTTATTTCTCTTGGCTTAATATCATAGCTAAGACTTTTACCATTATTTCCTTGATTTATATTTGATACCTGGACTACAATGTGTCTTGGGAAGTTCTCTGATCACATCTATTTGAGGTTCCAAATGCCTCTTGGACTTTGATATCCATGTCCCCTGCCTTAGATTTGAGGGATTCTCTGTTGTAATTGTATTGAATAATTTCTGTATGCCTTAACTTAATCTCAATTCTCATCTCTTGAGCTTATCCCAGAATTCCCAGATTCAGTGGTCATACTTTTTTTTCCCTTATTGATGTTTACATATGTTATGTCCTCAACTTTGTCCTCCATTCCTAATATTCTTTCTTCTGTTTGGTCATGTCTATTGATGCTGTTTTTCTTGTGTTGCTTTATACTTAGTGCACTGATTTGATTCATTTCCAATATTTCTATTTTTCTTCTTCAAAAATCTTAATTTCCTTAAAAGAATAAATAATTATGGAATGGGGGTAAGACTAGAATGAGGGGATCAAATGGGGAGAGGGAGAAAAAATGGGGAGAGAGAGGAAAGAGAGAAGCAGGGGAGTGAAGATGAGGAGGGACAGCTAAAACCGAGGGCCATTTGAAGGGTTGCATGGAAACCTAATACAGTAAAAGCTTCCTAAAATGTATACATATATGAAGGTGATCTAAACTGACAAACAGCAGTGGAGATAGATCCCCCAGCTGGTCATCCCTCATCACCAAATGAAGACTCCAGTTCCAGAGATGGGTTCCATCTACTCAAGTTGTCAGCCAAAGGAGCCCCATGGGAATCTCCTAACAACCCAGACTATTGCCAAAACTACTGGTTGCTCTCCACGAATTGATGGTAAGGCCGTCATTGTTGATGGTAACATTTACACAACACATTGAACATGGAGAAGTTGATTTGGTGCCTGTTTAGAGCCTTCACCCCTGCTGACTACTCCCCGTGGTACTGGAAGGTACTCTGCATGCTACCAAAGGAGAAAGATAAACACCAACTCAGCCATAGACTCTTTGATTTACATAGTGACCTGCCTGCAAGATGCACTCGTGCAACAGGGGCACAAAGCTCATGGGAGTAACCAACCTCTGTCTGATTGGATTTAAGGACCACTCTATGAGATGGAACATGTCATGCCTGACACTGCTTGGAGAGCCGAGAACCTGAGGCTAGACAGGCCAGGGACCTAGGGCAAAACCAAATACTACTGTTCTGCTAAAGGGATGTAGCAATATAATGATTCCTGATGGCACTCTGCTGTACTCACGGATCAGTGTCTTGCTCACCCATCATCAGAAAAGCTTCCTTCTGGAGTGGATAAGAATAAATACAGGGGCTGGAGAAATGGCTAGAGGTTAAGAGCACTGGCTGCTCCTCCAGAGGTTCTGAGTTCAATTCCTAGCAACCACATGGTGATGCACAACCATCCATAATGAGACCTAGTGCCCTCTTCTGGTTTGCAGGTATACATGCAGGTAGAACGCGGTATACATAATAAATAAATCTTTAAAAAAAAAAGAAAGAATAAATACAGAAACCCACCGCAGAAAATATGCGGAGTGAGAGACTTTGGAACACTCAGTCCTAGATGGGATGTCTCCACCAAATCCCTTCCTTCAGCACTCAGGGAACCCTCTGGAAGAGAAGGCAGAAAGATTGTAAGACCCAGAGGGGATGAAGGACATCAAGGAAACAAGGTCTTCTAAACACAGAACAGCTGAAGACATATGAACTCACTGAGACTGCAGCAACATGCACAGGGCCTGCACAGGTCCCAGTCAGAGGGTGGGCCACTGAGACTGGAAGTGGACACAAGCCCCCATCCCTAACCCAGAAGCTCTTTCTGATTGACAGCTGCTCACAAATGAAAAAGCAGTTTCCTCCAGCTGAGTCTCACTGGGTACACAAGCCACTCTTGTTAGCCCCACACCCAGCAGTAACTGGCTAATGCAAAATGAACTCAATTCAGAGATCCACGTACCTCAGCCTCCCAAGGGCTGGGATTAAAAACACACACCACTGTGCCCAGCTGAGCTGGTTTCTTTCTTTAACCTTACAGGGATTTTGCATATATATGTCATAGTTTCCAATTTTGCGTTTTTATAGAATTTCTGTGTGTACAAACATGTGTCTCTGTGTCTATATGTATTTCTTGTGATTTTTCTTTGGCTCTTTTTCTTCTGTTTGTTAGTTTTCTCTTATTCTGGTTTGCTTTTATCTTTTATTATTATTTTAGATGCCTGTTTGTATTCTAATGAGAAAGAGAAGGAAATGTATGGAAAGAAAGGTATGGGGGAGGGAAGGAAGATTTGGGAGGAGTTGGAGAAGGAGTAAACTAAAATCAGAATATATTATATAAAAAATCCATCTTCAATTAAAAAAACTTCATTTCCTTGCTGAAATGTTCTTCATGTTGGTCCCATTTTCATTCAGATCACTAATTTGCTCATTCATTTTACTGGCTTCCTTTTGTTTGCTGTCTTTCCTCTCTAGGTTATTGCTTGAAATCATTTGCTTATTTGAATCTTCTTTGATGTCATCGATCATCATCACTAATGAACTTTTGAAGCCTTCATCCACCACTTCATCTAGGAGTTCAGCAACTGAGGCGTTAATCTTTCGGAGGAGTCACATTGCCTTGCTTCTTCATATTTCTCATGTTTCTGTGATGCAATCTGTACATCTGTTAGTTTGGAAATCTCCTGCTTTATTTTCTTATTGAGCAATCTTTGCTCTTGGGTGCCTCCCAGTGAGGAACCAACAAGCGTTATAAGAGCAACGCCATGAAACCCCAGAGATACATAGAGAGAAATGCACTCAAAGTGGACTAAAGACTTTATCAGCCACTTTCCTATTGCTGTGACAAAACACCATGATTGAGGAAACTTAAGAAAGAAAGCGTTCAATTGGGCTTATAGTTCCAGAGGTTTTAGAGGTTCGTGATAGCAGAGAAAGGCATGGAGGCAGGAGCCCCTCCTAGAGAAGAGCTCACACTGTAAGCTGGAGGAGAGAAAGACACACAGCAGAAACCTCAAAGACCACGCCCAGTGGCACATCTCCAACAAGGTGACACCTCCAAACAGTTCCAGCAACTGAGCACCAAAATTTTATGAGCTAAGGGGAGCATCTTCATTTAAATGACCACACTCCTGTTCGTTCAACACCAATGGGCATGAGGTAGGAAATGGGAGTGCTAACGTAGAATGCACTGGGAAGTTAAAATTACTCCCAGTAAATGTGGAAAGAAATGAATAAAGGAGGCAGGAAAAGGGAAAAGAGAGGAAATTAAAAGTTAAATAAGAAGAGTGGGGTCTGGACAAATGGTTCAGTCATTAAGAGCACTTGTTGCTTACAGAGGACCCAAGTTCAGTTCCAAGCACCCATGGTGGCTCACAACCACCTGTCACTCCAGTTCAAGGGGATCTGACGCCCTCTTCTATTCTCCCTGGGCACCAGGTATGCATGAGGTATACATACCTACAAGCAAAACACTCATACACTTAATAAATAAATAAATAAATAAATATTTTTAAAAAAAGAATGAAAAGAATGTTAAGAAGGAAAAAGAGTAGAAAGAACTTTATAAACCATTTATTTGAGCACAACTTCTTTTATTTATTTTTATTTATGTATATGGGTGCTTTGCCTGCATGTATGTCTGTGTACCACATGTACGCAGTGTCTGAAGGTGCCAGGAAAGGGGGATGGATCCCCTGGAACTGGAGTTAGAGATGAATGTGAGCTGCCATGTAAGTGCTGGGAATTGAATCCCAGTCCTCTGTCAGAGTTAAAAAAAGAAGTCCTTAACCACTGAGCAATCTCTCCAGCCTCCAGAAAAGATTGTAAAAAAACAAAAAAACAAAATTATTTCTCAGTAATACACAGGATTAAAAACAAAATTAAGGTTTGAGGCCAGTGTGGTCCACAGAGCGAGTTCCAGGACAGTCAGGGTTACACCAAGAAACCTTGTCTTTAAAAACATAATAATAATAATAATAATAATAATTAATAAAGAAGGAAAATAAAACATAAAACAAAAGAAACAGAGAGCCAGAAACAAAGAGGCCCAGCAGTTGAGAGCACTGCTGCTTTTCTGGAGGAGCTAAGTTCGGTTCCCACGTCTACATCAGGTGACTCACCGCAGTCTGTCACTCCAGCTCCAGGGGTTCTCGCACTCACATGGTGGCTCACAACCACCTGTCACTCCAGCTCCAAGGGACATGATGCCCTCTGCTGGCCTCTAGTTGCACTCTCACACATGTGACATAAATAAAAATACATCTTAATCAAAAATGAGCAGAACTGGGGATGCAGTTCAGTTGGTAGACTGCTTACTTACCTAGTGTGCTCAAAGCCCTGATTCACCCCCAGTACCACACAGACACCACATAAACACAACACAAATACCACATAAAAACACCACATAAATTGGGCATGATACACACACGTGTCATCCCAGCTCTCAGGAGATGAAGCAGGGAGACCAGAAGATAAGGGTCATCTTCAGTTATATAGCAAGTCTGAGCCCCACCTTGTCTATGTAAGACCCTCAAAAACAGCAAAAACAAAGCAGGGGGCTAGAGAGATGGCTCAGGGGTTAAGAGCACTTGTTATTGCAGAGGACCAGGGCTCTGTTCCCAGCATCCAGATGATGGTTCACAGCCACCTGTTGATGTGGTATGTCCTTCTGTGTGTGTGTTGCTTTTATTGATTAATGAATAAAGCTGTTTTGGCCAATGACTCAGGCATATCTCTAGATAGCACTTACATCTTGAATTAACCCATTTCTATTAATCTGTGTATTGCCACGAGTCTGTGGTTTACCGGAAAGGATCTGGGTCCTTCTCCTTCAGCAGCTGCATGGTGCCTCTTTGACTCAACCTTCTCTCTCTCTCTCTCTCTCTCTCTCTCTCTCTCTCTCTCTCTCTCTTCTGCTAAGCCATTGGCCAAAACAGCTTTATTCATTAGCCAATAAAAGCAACACATATACAGAAGGACCTTCCATATCAATCTGTATCTCCATTCCTAAAGGATCTGATGCTCTCTCTTCTGACTTTTTTGGGTGCCATGCACACATGTAATGCACATGCATACATGCAGGCAAAACATTTGCTCATAAAATAAAATGAACAAATCTAGTAATTAAAAAAACCCAACAAGATAAAATTTAAAAATACTACTAAAAATACAGTAGAAAAACAGAAAGGGGGTGGTGGGATAGAGGCAGAAAAGGGGGGAAATTAAAATATTGCCCAACAAATTAGATGAATTTATAAAGAGAAATAAAAAAATTAAAATATTTTCTTAGATACAACAAAGTAACAATATTACTAACAGTGCAATGATGATTTCTTTCTTTCTTTTTTTTTTGGTTTTTTTTTTTTTTTTTTTTTCGAGACAGGGCTTCTCTGTTACTTTGGAGCCTGGAACTAGCTCTTGTAGACCAGGCTGGCCTCGAACTCACAGAGATCCGCCTGTCTCTGCCTCCCAAGTACTGGGATTAAAGGCATGCTCCACCACCGCCCGGCTAGTGCAATGGCTTTAAAGGTGGAGAGCACAAGGAGAAGAAGATGAAGTGTTGAAAAGGCTTTTTTCCGGAGTTCTCAAAAGTTTAGACGCTTCAGTGGAAAGGTCATTCGGACTTAAAAGTTCTTGCCTTCCCTTGGGTTTAGGCTGGCGGTCCATGGCCACCAGAGCTGTCACTTCTTGGGTACAAGAGGTCTCTGCGGACCATACTTAGCTTTGCAATCTATGGACCGGACAAGTTTTTCTCACCCTCTTGAAATCTTTGCGTTCACTCCCCCTGGTGGCTACTGTTGTGGGTGTCTCCCAGTGACATTGTGACTGTGGGAGGCTCTGTAAGGGTGAGGACCTGTCTTCCTTCTTTCAGATCTCCTGTGTATTTACCCCCCTGCTGGAAGAGTGAGGCTGGGGTGCCGGGCAGACCTCTGGCCTTCAGTTTCCAGGCTCTCCAGCAGATAGCTGCTTCTAAAGGTATCCGGCTCAGGACAACCAAACTCCAGGTTTGGTTGCCTGCTGTCAGTCACTGAGGATAAGGATGCCTTTCCCTTAAGCTCCAGCCTCCGGCCACGCCCACTTTTCGGGGCGTCAGTGTTCCCGCCCCCTCAGCCCTCTCTCTACAGCTGCACCCAGGCAGTCTCAAGCCTACTTAGCGGTGGCACAAAAAATTCAGGGTCTCTGACTCTACTTGTTTTTGTTCTCAGGCCCACAAGATCGCCCAGTTCCAAACAGTGTTTCTCTCTCAAGGTGGTACATTCCCCAAGCCTTGTAAGCTATGCAGAGTGACAACACGGGAGACTCTCTTCTGCCACCCTGGGTCTCTGCGTCATTGTTTATCAAAATCCACAGCTGGATTTGAGGCTTCGGAGGGTTGTGGACTTGTCATGAGGGTAAGACAGCTAGGCTCTTCTGACCAGGTGTCTTAGGGTTTTCTATTGCTGTGACGTGACACCATGACCATGGTGACTCCTATATTTGTTTGAGGCGGCTGGCTTATAGTTCAGAGGTTTAGTCCATTATCATTAAGGCAGGGAGCATAGCGGAGTACAGGAAAACGTGGTGCTGGCTTTATCTCGGTCAGAAGACCGCAGGAAAAGGCCTGGGTGTTACACTGGGTGTGGCTTGAGCATGTGTGAGCCCTCAAAGCCCACCCCCACGTAACACACTTCCTTCAATAAGGCCACACCTACTCCAACAAAGCCACACCTCCTAGTAGTGCTTATGGGGGCCAATTACATTCAAATTCCCACACCAGGATCACCTGGTTTACCTTTTTGAGTGTCTTCTTCCCTTGCCCATTTAGGCAAGGTATCCTAATACCTTCGTGGATTTCTGAAACTCGTTCTTTCTTTCTCTTATATTTATTTATTTCTATTTCAAGTGAATGCTTTTCCTGAATATATGTATGTGAGCCATGAGTGTGCCCAGTTCCTGTGGAGGCCAGAAGAGAGTGTCAGACCCCTGAACTGGAGTTACAGGTGGTTGTGAGCCACCACGTGGATGCGAGCAACCAAATCAAAGTCCTCTACAGGGACAGCAAGCCATCTTAACCACTCAATTACCTCTCCAGCTCAGCTCTTTCTTTTTCTTCTAATTTTTATTTTATTTTTTATGTGTATGGATGTTTCGCCTGGATGTAAGTCTGTGTACATGCGTACAGTGCCCTTGGGGGCCAGGAGAGGGCATTGGATCTGGAAATGGAATTACAGACAGTTGTATACAGGGGATTGAATCCAGGTACTCTGGAAGAGTGGCCAGTACTCCTACAGATGAGCTGTCTCTCTCTCCACCCTGTTTAGTTTCTCTTTTCTTTTCTTTTGGAGGTTTGTTCTATTTTGTTTTGTTTTTCAAGACACGGTTTCTCTGTGCAGCCCTGGCTGACCTGAAACTCACTATGTAGACCAGACTGGCCTCACATTCAGAGATCTGCCTGCCTCTGCCTCCAAGGGCTGGAGTTAAGGGTGTGTGCCACCACCAGCATCTTGCTTTCTTATTCTGGTTTATCTTCAGTGGGCCTCATGGAGACAGCTTCCAGTCTGCCATCCTACCTGGAAGGTTCTGCAAATTTAAAACTATTCTATAGTTTTAGCAACTAGATGGGACAATAAAAGCTGGTATTCACTTCAGTGACTGTGACAAGGAACCCTGGACCCTGGCTAAACAGGCACATTTATTTGGGAAACTATCTATAGCTCATAGGAGTTTGGGAAAGATACAATTAGCAACAGTGATTATGTTACCAAAACCTGGCACAGAAGGTCTTATTTTCAGATATGACCAGTATACTTGAAGGAACAAGGGTTGACTTTACGAAGCTAAGAATAACCCTGGGAGATCAGGCATTAAAGTGATATTGAGTTACCCAGAGCAAAAACCCTAGGAGCCATGCCGAGAAAACAGCTTAGAACTCCCTTACGTGGATGTGTGAGCACCAAAGGTTTTGTTGGAAACTCTTGGAAGGCAGTTGTCATGGAGACAGAGGAGACCAGTGCACTATGTGAGGACCACCCAATGATGCTAGTCTCTCGGCAGCTACTGACCCTGCCCTCTTCTAGTTGGGCACACAGTGGAACCTCTCTAACAGTCAGTGAGAACACACATATACCCAGGACAAGAGAAGACAAGGCCTAGAACAGGGACAAGAACAGCCCTCTCTATTTTTTGGAAATTATATCTGCTTGGTTAACAAAATTCACAACTGCCAGTTTGGTCAGCCACCTTTGGCCGCCACATGACTAGGCCCTTAAAAAGTAATATAAGTAGTTGGGCATGGAGATGCACACCTTTAATCCCAACACTCAGGTGAAAGAGGTAGGTGGAACTCCATGAGTTCGAAGCCAGCCTGGTCTAAAGAGAGAGTTCCAGCACAGCCAGAGCTACACAACAGTGAAAAGCAACAACAACAAAGCCATGGAAGACACTATACAGAAATATGAGCTGTCACTTTCATAAGTTTGTATTAATCTAAAGAAAAAGTCTTGTGAAAACTAAAGTCCCCTGTAAAAAGTGCCCAAAAGAAGTAAAACATCCTTATTGGTTTCCCCTCCAACTCATTTTTTTTTCAGACGTGATCTCATTATATATCCCTGACTATCCTAAGAACTCACAATGTAGACCAAGCTGGCCTCGAACTCAGAGACCCAGCTGCCTCTGCTTTCTCGGTGCTAGCATTCAAGGGATGGGCCATTATGTCGAGCTATCCCTTCCAACTTTCAAGGACCATTAAGGCTGTGGGTTAGTGGTTTGGGCTCCAGCCTCGGGGTGAGGCTAGATGAACACTCTTAGCAAGTCCTTCGGAGCAGTCAATAAGCTAAAACGTTAACACTCACTGGGTTCTGTCTTAATGCTCTGAGTGTGAGGTCAAGTAGGGACAGGGTTCTGGAGGTCATCACTGAACATCACAAAAAAAAAAAAAAACTCACTGTCTCCCCCTGGGCTTACATTAATATATGGAATGCAAGAATGCTACGTGTGCATGTTTCTGACAGTGGGCTGTGTTGGCTAGTTAGTTTAGTTAGATTAAAACTTTCTGAATAATAACTTTATTTTCTCAAATGTAACCAGAGGTGTAACATGAGGGGCCTACTTGTCGGTTTCTGTCCTGCCCAGTTCCCACAGCCGTTTAGCCCCAAAGAAAATCACACAGAGGTCTCCAGAAGATTATAAACTGATTGGCCCATTAGCTCAGGCTAAGTATTAGCTCTTATAACTTATATTAACCCATTATTCTTATCTATGTTAGCCACATGTCTCAGTACCTTTTTCAGCAAGGCAGGTCACATCCTGCTTCTTCCGTGGTCTAGGCAGGACTGCAGAAAGAGCTTCCTTCTTCCCAGAATACTCCTGCTCTCATTGCCCCACCTCTACTTCCTGTCTGGTTTTCCCGCCTATACTTCCTGCCTGGCTACCAACCAATCAGCGTTTATTTAAAACATAATTGACAGATATAGAATGGTTCTCCCGCACCACAGAGGTATACCTTATTTCAAAAGACTGCTGTAGAGGCTGGAGAGATGGCTCAGCGGTTAAGAGCACCAGCTCCTCTTCCAGAACCCAGGTTCCATTTCCAGCATCTGCATGGTAGCCCACAGCCATCTGTAACTCCAGTTTCAGGGGATCTGCTGCAGGCACCAGGCATGCACGTGGTATGCAGACATACATGCAAGCAAAATACTCTTACACATAAAAAAATAAAATTTCATTTTTTTACTGGAAGGTTGTTTGGAAGAAAAGCATTTAACATCTAAAGAAGCTAACCACGTGAATTTTGTTTCCAATATTCATGAATGCACCCAATCGTGACATCTTACGCCTGCCATTCCAGCACTCAGGGGGCTGAGGCAGGAGGAATGAGGCTAACCTGAAGCCAGCCTGAGCTACTTTTGAGTTCTAGATCAGCCTGCTCGAGAGTCTACCTCAAAAAAGAAAAAAAAAAAACAAGCAATTCACAATTATGCGTTTAGTCTAAATATTTGATTTCTTGTTCTATCTTTGTAAAAGTCAGATTTGAGAGGGTCTTCAACAGACTGGCTGCCCTTCTCTTCTCAAAGTTCCTCACTCTTAGCATAGTAAGCAACTGACAGGGCAGAGACAGTGTGAGATAACAGAGAGAGAGAGGAATTCAGACGGTGGGCGGCAGCAATGACTGAACTTTGTGCTGATCAAAGAGTAACAAGGTGAGCACAATGTGGGAAGGGTGACATCACCAACTGTGGTCCCCCACCTCCCGCATCATTTTATTCATTTTTACAAGGTCTTACCTGGGACAGCCTTAAATTCCTTGGTTCAAGGAATCCTCCTCCTGCCTCTCAAATGCAGGAGTCTGGGCATGGGCCACCTGGCCTGCCTTGTCTTCTGTCTCCCATAACTGTTCCCACATCAGTCCCCAAATGCCAGACAGCAAGTATGGTGTTTGGCATGCCTTCTTGCCTATCCTCATGCTACCAGAAAAATATAAGGTCTACTCCTGTGCCTCTCCTCTTTCCAAAACTCCCATTTTTACCACCAGACAACTGCTACTTAATTACCACACAAGGCTGAAAAACCTGAGCAATAAATCACACCCATGTGGCAACCACTGGGGCAATTTTTTAAAAAGATTATTTATTTATTTATTTAAAAACTATTTTTTCTCATTTTATATACCAATCCCAGTTCCCACTCTTTACAAGTCAGGGTTTTTCTGTGTTACTTTGGAGTTTGTCCTGGAACTCACTCTGTAGACCAGGCTGGCCACAAACTCACAGAGATCCGCCTGCCTCTGCCACCTGAGTGCTGGGATTAAAGGTGTGTGTCACCATATCCAGCTTGTTTTTGTTTGTTTTTAACTTTATTAATATTTATTAAATTTACTAAGGTTACAATTAGTGTGAGTGTGTGTATGTGTGTGCATGTATGTGTGTGTGTACAATGTTTGGGAATCAATTCTCTCCTTCCACCACTGGGATCCAACTCAAGTTATCAGTCTTCACAGCAAGAGCCTCTTTTTTTTTTAAGATTTATTTATTTATTATGTATACAACATTCCTTCCATGTGTGCCTATAGGCCAGAAGGGGGCACCAGATCTCATTACAGATGGTTGTGGGCCACCATGTGGTAGCTGGGAATTGAACTCAGGACCTCTGGAAGAACAGCCAGTGCTCTTAACCACTGAGCCATCTCTCTAGCCCTGTTTTTTTTTTTCTTATTTTCCTTATTAAAAGAAGTCTTTATTATGCTTCCTCCTTACAAAAGTAATGATGCTTGTTGCCATAACTTAAACATAAACAAATTTACCTCTCTTGCCCTATTTTACTTAACTTTCCTTTAGTGTTGCTCGGTGGCTAATTATAATTTCTCAATATGTGTCCCATAAAACAATTATTCCTAGATCATCTTTTATTCTTCGAACTTTTCTTGGTGCTGCTGGGAACAGGTTGTTTTCTTTCATTATATTTCCTGATTTCTTACTGACATAAAAGTTATTTGTTATTAGACATAGCTTTTTAGCTATATTCTTAGCTAAAAATTGAATGAAACAGAAAGAACTTGTTTACAAATAAAGGCTACTGTTTTTAACTCCCTCTCAAGGTTTTCTTCCAGGGAATAAATGCCGTACAAATACATTCTCCACCAACTTATTCTTCATCTCTGCTAGGATATGAATCCACTATGGACACTTCGATGCTGAGATGGAAGCTAAATCTGAAAGTTTTCCTACATAATGACATCACACACATGGGGTTCGCCCAAGTGCCGAGAGAGCGGCGTAATAGCACCGTCAGAACTAAAGCTGCAGCCTGGCAGCACTGAAGACACTGGAAAGGTTTTCCTCAGTGTGGGTTCCCTGACGTTGAAGAAAATGAGCATCGAGGGAAGCGGGAGGGAAATGGGAGGAGCGGAAGAGGTGGAAATTTTGAATGGTACTATTTATAATGCAATAATAAAAAATTAAATGTGGGGGAAAAAAAGAAAATGAGCATCGACACAGAGGGCTTCCCCACACTCTCTGCATTGACCGGGTTCCTCTCCAGCCTGGATTCTCTGGTTCTGAACAATAACTGAATGCTCCCCCACCTTTTTCCTCACCTGCAGTACAGACTCCAAGATGATCAAGCATCAGCTGTTTTTAGACTTCAATAGTTTATTTTCTTTCCCCTAAATGTGATGCTGAAGACTTAATCCAGGACCTACAGAGCAATCTACATTAACACACCTGAAGCTCGATCCTAATAAGTCTTATCAATAAAAACCCAGAGTCAGATATTAGGGGTGAAAACTGACAGATCAGAGAAGCAGAGCAGCCAGGCACTAGAGTTCTTACCTCTAAGAAATCTCAAACTGAAAGGAGGCCAAGATCCTGTCTCTGTCCCACCTTATCATTTCCTCTCCCTGCCTGTCATATCACTTCCTGTCTGTCTGTACAGACCTCCAGACCTCTATGGCTAACTAGTGGTTAGCTCTGCCCTCTGATCTCCAGGAAAGCTTTATTTGTCAAAACACAAAGTATCACAACATCCATCTCTTGTGGTCCATTATGAGCTCTATACCACAATATCTGATATAGAATGACTTATAAAAAACAAGAATAGGACAATGGTGGCACATGCCTTTAATTACAGCACTCGGGAGGCAGAGCTTGGCAGATCTCTGAGTTCACAGCCTGTTCTATACAGTAAGTTCCAGGGCAGCCAGGGCTACACAGTGAAATCCTGTCTCAAAGATTTCAAAGACAGACAGACAGACAGATAGGATTGTAGTTCTAAAGGCTGAGAACTCTTAAGACCTAGGGGTCCACATCTGGGAAGAACTTTGCGCTTTGACATCCTATGGTGGAAAGTAGACAAGTGATGGGGGAAGAGCCACTAGCCAATCACATCAAGTTGGGGTGTGGCTACTGAACCCCAGGTAGAAAATCGAGAGAACTCAGGTACGCGCTCTCTCCATGCGGTGTCCGCCAGAGGGATCGGATCGCGACTTTGGTAGAGTGAGTTCCCCTTTTTCCTTTCATTAAAAATACCTGTTTCTATTGAGCTAGCTTGGT